>BPTQ01000007.1:339648632-339793546 GCA_019973895.1 Chrysanthemum seticuspe
TAGCCATCCCCACTCACCACAAGTTGAAGATCTATCACAACAAGTTTAGGGAACTTGTGATCTTCATCATGAAGGCTTCCTATCAATGGAAGCTCATTTAGAAGTAGTTATTCATATCGATTAGACATTTGTGTCATGGATCATTAGTGTAAACATCATTGCATCATAACAACACTTTCACCAAACTAGATTAGATGGTTTATGTGTTTGTGCCATAAAACACAAGGTTTATTATGTTGGGCCATAAAACATATTGGGAGTGGTTGTACCCTTGTAAAAGAACTCGACATCTAACTTAGTGTCAGAAATATTGTATAGGCGACGTTAGGTTGGTTCTACCTCGAACTAGAACCCGGTATTTAGCTTTGTACCGGAAAAAGTGTAAGCGACGATTGTAAGGTTTTCTCCGCTGACAAGGGAGCTTGTTGATTTAGTGAAGTAACTCTCGAGTTGGGTACTCGGGGAGTGGAGTAGGGCGGAAAGGAGATCCGTGACCGAACCACTATAAATCCTCGTGTTCGGTTTGCACTTTCCTTTCTTTATCTCTTTACTTTTATACTTGCACTATACTATTGTTTGTGATGTGGTTTGATGTTCATGATTGTGTGACAACTTGGTTTACCATGCTTTATATTAGTCACAAACAATAATTGGTACTTTCATATTATAACAAGCTTCATAAGCGATTTGATACTAAAGATCTAAAGTTTTTAAATAGTAACGTATTCACCCCCCCCCCCTCTACGTTTCCACACATATTCTTCATCATCACTCTCCAAAGAAGAGTTTTCTTCATTGGCTTGAGACCTTCTTGGCTTTTAAGGCAAGAGATTTGTGCTTCTCTTTCTTTTCTTTTGAGGCTTCGAAATCTTTAGCGAGGACAAGCTCATAGACCTTTAGATTGCCTATGAGTTCGTCGAGGGTGAGGATTGATAAGTCTTTTGATTCTTCGATGGCCATCACCTTTGATCTCCACTTGGATGGAAGTGCCCTTAGATATCTCCTGACATGATTACGACTAGAGAAAGACTCATCAGTTCTTGTAATGATGTAATTATAGTATTAAAGTTAGCAAAAGAATTATCTATACTATTGATGAGTTCACACGAGGTTTTAAATTTGTATGCAAGAATTACCGGTTAACTAGGAACACATTCGGGCAAGTATACCCTAGTCAAGTTGTAGTATAGTATATGGTAAATCAAGGTCGTCCCAAGAGACTTGGTTGCACTACAAGTGTCGTTTTTTTGTTTAAGCAAGTAACAAGTTGATGGTTATGATTGTCACATATCAAACCAACAAGAAAAGCAATATAAGAACAAGCAAGTATCAAGGTCGTGGTTATGATTGTCACGGATCAAACCACTAAGAACAAGCACACATAGAACATACATGTTTAGACAAATGATCACAATGATATTAGGATATTTAGTTTGGAAAACATATTATCAAATATAGAACCTATAATAATAGTTTAGTGTTTTATAAATCAAATGTGCATAAGCCTCAATCAAGTGGTCATGTCATGAGCCTTATACGAACAACAACAAAGAATCCCTTTCGGCCTTAGACTTTGATGTTATTAATTTGTGAAGTTCCATTTACTTGAAAGATAATGAGAACACATATTCAAAAGATTCCTTTCGGCCTTAATCCAAATTAAACCTTTACTTGTTATGTTTATTAATTCTCTTGCACAATCGTCACAAAGTACAAGACCAAAATCATTTGTCGATTAATGAATTGGAACTAACCATTGTTAAGAATATTTCGACATTAGACTCAACAATGATCAACCAAAACAATAAACAAGAACAAGTTCTAATTCAACCAAATATGATGTTATCAACATATTCCAAACAAACACTACAATTATCCAAACATCCTTTTATCACAAGTTCTCATATGAAATAAACAAGTCTCAAGACAACATTCACAAGAATCACATAATCAACACAATCAAAGAACCAAACATGAACAATAGCATTCAACATCATAAAAGTAACAAGAGTTTACCCAAAGTATGAATTACAATAGGCAAAGAAGAAGGATTATAGCACTCCTTCAAGCCTCCAATCAACTACAACTTCTAGCCAAGCATACTTCTGGAAATGGTAGAGGTTTGTGGTCTTTTGGGGAAGATAAATTGGTGGATAGTTGGTGGAAATTCGTCCTTAAGGGTGGAGGATCGAATTTCACACCTTTGGTAAAGGTAAGTTGAGAGAGGGATGTTGTTTTAGGTGGAAATTCGTCCTTAAGGGTGGAGGATCAAATTTCACACCTAGAGATGGAGTGGTGGGTGAAAGGGATGAGAAGGATGGAGAAGGGATGATGAAATGAGGTTGCAAAGGCCTCTATTTATACTAGAACCAATGCTAGGGGTATTAAATGTTGAACTTGGTGATAACGCTACACGCGTCGTTCGGGGTCAAGGAAACTTCCTTTTCTTCGAGCAAGTTTTATAACACCCTAGGCAGTGAACCTAATCGTTGTAGTGTAGTAATTAGGGTAAGCCACGGGTATTGATATCGTTCTCTAGGGGAATAGGAATGCTAGTAAGAAGTTACTACGCTAAGGTTAAGGTTGAGGAAGATTATTTTTGTATTTTTATATTTTATGAAATGGAAAGGTACGAATCTCGGGTATTGGATTTGGGGGGTTGGTATTTCTACCGATTACTCTAATATTATCTAATTATCTAAACTAAGGTTTTGGGAGTCTATGTCTAATTAATGTGTGCTCGTATGATAGTTTAAAGATGTGTTTACTTAGGGTGTACTACTCCTTAATTATCTCCTATTGATGGTTGAGTTGTCACGTCCTTATTCTTAGTTGCGTTGTGTGTCTAAAGTTGTAGGGTATGCGTTTCTCCCTAACTCTTTGAACTTACCAAAGGGTCTCGTCTACAAAACCCACTAGGGATGATAAACTCTTACTCTAAGGCACTCTTTGGATAATTTAGCCTACAACTACTCAGTAATCATATTCTAAGGTTCACAAAGATGAATCAAGCATTAAGTACACAACGAATGACCTATCGCATTACTAGATCATTGATCAACTAAGATAAGAAACAACCAATCAATATTCAATAATTAAGTTTCATACTTCCTAAGCAAACACACAAATAAATTAGCCGGACATGGAGAACATGCAAGCATACACACAAATAATCAAAGACATAATTGAATTAATGAAGTAAATACTTATCTTGATGTAAGATAGGGTTTAAAACCCTAAAATACTGTACAAGACATATTAGGTTCGGTTTTAGGTTTTCACTCCAAAAGACTCTCTCTAAAACTGAAAAATTCGGATTCTATATATAAGATTACATATGCGACGGCGTCACCTTATGTTTCGTGTCGCCGTCATTAGGGTTTCGTCTTGGCCACGTTAACCTTGCGACGGCGTCACCTTATGTCCGTGACGCTGTCCTCTTCAGCTTCTGACGTCGTCTGGGTTGCATCTAGGCCGTCTGAGTAGCAACGGCCTACTCTTTTAAAGCCCGACGTCGTCACTTGAAAATAGGGTATTTGGCTACTGTATCGTCACAAAAAATCCTCCGACGGCGTCGCAATTAACACCTGACGCCGTCGCCTTCTGTTTTCAGCAGCTTTGAGTGTCTCGATTCTGACTTTGGCCATTTTCTTCATATATTCGCGCCTTTTCGTCCTAATAAATGCCATTCCAGCATTTTGCCTTCAAGAGACCTAAAAAGTGAAAAGGAACGATATTAAGCAATAACGGATACAAAAGTGATCAAATAAGGACTTAAACGACCCCTCAAAATGGTACCTTTTAAAACCTTATCAAATATCCCTACACTTGTTATTTGCTTGTCCTCAAGCAAATGTGCTTTTAGCCAATTAATTTATAAGTTAGGGGTCATGAACCATTAATTCAAAACGGTCCACAACACATATAAGCCCCGCAAAAGTCATAACAAGCACGGAAATTACATACTAGCACCTCACATGGGGTGTTTGGGTACTCACATCTCTCTCGGGTGTATATATGAAATATAACAAATAGGAAATGGAAGATAAACACTCATTAACCGGTCCTAGTACATAGATTACCATAGGCTTGAGAATAGATCAAACCTCCATCGCTTTGGCATAAGCACCTAGGAAAGACTATCAAAGAGTTCTTTTAAAGGGTTGTAATGTTAGGCTTACGGTAGGGAAACAAGGGTTTGGTGGGATAGGCTATTTAGTGGTGGCAAGTCAAAAATCTCTATGTTAAATGCATACGAAGAATGACGTTGCTAAGCCAAGACTCGACACTCTAAAACTCTAGGTAACGGAAATAAACAAACATAAATTTAAAGGATAGATGTAGGATGGTAGCCCGTTTTTTTTTTTTTTTTTTTTTTTTTTTTTTTACACTATATTTTTTTTCTTTTTCTTTTTTTTCGATTTTTTTTTTTTTTTTTTTTTTTACACTTTTACTCTACCATCCTCTATGGTAACATCAAAATGATAGGGATTTATAGGCACATCCCTACACTTGAGTTTTTATTACTCTAACACTAATTTGACCCGAATTGAAAAGATCAAAACACTTGGGGTACATTATTACGCAAACAAAGGGAATTTGAATTTAACGTTCCCTTCCTGTCATTTTATAAATTTTAACTTTTCCCATGAATCCCAATCGTCCCAAAACTGTATACAAAGGATATGACTCGACTTAGCAACTTATGCAAGCAACTAGATAATTGAACTAAGGGTTTAGGGTGATAACAAACATTTGCACTAAAAGTGAGTGCATAAGGGGTAGGCTAAGGCGATTTGGGTGTATATTTGGGGGTGGGGTGTAAACAATGCTCTTCATTGATATTCCGGAAAAACCGAAATATCACGAGAACCGCGAAAAGGATAAGCTCTGAGGGGTTAACTAGTGGTATCGTGTACTAAAGATGAGTACAACGCAAAGGGTGTGGGGGAATTACTCAACCGATATGGAAGAAGTAATTATATTACGGGTATCAAACAAGGGTTATCCTAATGCCTCTTATCATTTAGTTATTCCTAACTACACAAGTGTAGCCTCACTTGCGATCTCGGAATGCATCACAAAACAAGTTCTAGAATCTAATATACTACCAGTTCACACTCTAAGCATTGAAGATGAATGCTTTAATTCCTACTAATCTAAGGGCGATCCTCACATTTTGGGTGGAATTTGGGTGGTAAAGGGTTTTTTTGTGCTAGTCATGCGACTTCCTATCCATGAGACGCTTTTGTTAAGACTAATGGCCCACTCCTATATGTCATGAAAAAATTTAAATTTGGTGCCAAAATTACCCTAACCGACATTTTCTCATGGTTTATTACACAAATGCAATTGGACAAAGCAAATAATCAAGGATAAGCATAGTTTCAAAGTTCCCGTTTTATTTTCCCTCCCTACACTTAAACTGAACATTGTCCCCAATGTTCCCCGAAAGTATCAAAGTTATGATAATGGAAGGTAATTAAAAACGAAAGAAACTAATACTCCCCTGATTAGCTTGGTAGGATCCGTGTAAAGTGGTGGTTAAATCCTTTTCAAGAAGAATTATTGCGTGAACAGCTCCTTCCAATCTTATGTAACTTCTTCTTGACAAACTAAACCTGCACACTTGAAGAAAACAAACGAAACCTTCGCGTAAAATCGGCGGTAATAATATATATAAGACTCGATTAAAACTAGGATATAATGCTTGTGGAATGGATGTTTACAGAATTTCTAAGAAAATTAAGACCTGGAAAATTCCAAAAATTTATAAGTAGCTCAGAAAACGAGAAAAAAGTAATCTGATGTTTTTACTCCTTCCTGACGCCGTCAGGTTGCAATCCTGACACCGTCAGGTTATCCTGACAAAAACTGGTCTGCGATTTTCTGGAAAAAATTCTGGAAAATTTACATCTTTAGAATCTGGAAAAATTTCTGCAAAAACATCCATTATGACTCGATACAAGCATTTGACTCGAACAAACAAACATAAAGATCTTTTAGTTAATTGTTATTCTCATGTTTACGTTTCTTTTGAAAACGTGTGTAATCCTCCCTACACTTATCCCTTATGTAAAATACCTTTATATGCAATTAAGACGAGGTTAAAAACAAAATAAAGCATTTTTACAAATTTAAACATGAGGATAAACAATTAATAAAAGATATATGACACTAACAAGCAAACAATTAAGCATGGGTTGCCTCCCACGAAGCGCTTTTCTTTATTTAAGAGTCTTGTAGCTAGACTCATAGTCGTGCTCCTACGTACCGATATAAGTAAGTCTATCCTCAACAATGTCGTAAGGATCAAACTTATCATTCAAGTTCCTAGTAGTACATTCGGTTAAATATGTCTTTTCAAACTTCTCACCATCGAGATCATAGATTTGTATCCTAATGTGCCACTCTCCATTACCATCACTAGGCGGTCTATCCCAATCCCACTTGTGTTCAGATTTCTCAACTTTCCACTTATTCATGACAAGGTTAACGGGCAAGCTTCCTAGGAACTCGGTCATCTTCCTAAATACTAAGGCGTCCTCGAACGGGTTCACTTCCATGTCCCTAGCCATTTCTTTTTCTTGGAAAGTTGCTTTACTAGCGAAGGTTTTATCTAGGTAAAAAGGTCTTTGGGGGCCTATGATGTTCTTATCAATCCAAGGTCCATATCTAGAAGGCTCTCTATCCAACCTAATCTCTTGTGGGATTTCCTCATCCTTGTAGTATGTATGCTTTTTAACATCGTAAACGGATCTAGCACTCCCCTCCCCTACCACTATTTTGGACATCTTACAATCGATGATGGCACTAGCGGTAGCTAAAAAGCCTCTTCCAACTAGTAATGGGCATGTCGGGTCCTTATTCATGTCTAGCACATGAAAGTCGGCCAAAAGAGTCAACTCTCCTACGTGTACTACCATGTCCTTTATCATTCCTACCGGACATGCCACACTACCGTCCGCTAGACCTAAGATGGTTTCCGTTGGCTCTATTTTACCTAAATTAAGGCTTCTATGGAGGGACAATGGAACAAGATTGATGCATGATCCTAAATCGGCTAGAGCGTCGAGTGGTTTGGAAGTTCCAAGTCTACACGGAAAAGTGAATAGCCCGGGATCGTCTAGCTTCTTAGGTAAGTTGTTTCGCACAAAAGCGGACCCATGTTTTCCAAGCCTAAGTTCTAACGCATATTTTTCTTTTAAAGCATTATAATAAGGTGCATGAGCTAAGACTTCAAGAATCGGTTTTTCTTGATGGATTTCCTTGTACTCCTCCTCTAAACTAGGTTTGGGTTCTTGGCTGACGGGTTTCTCAAGAGTAGGCTCTACCAAAGGTGTCGGGCCTTGGTACCTCTTGGATGGCTTGGAACCCTTTTTGATAGCATTTACCGAGTGAACCGTCGGGTGCGAGGGGCATGGATGTGCACTCTCCCATGGTGAACTAGAACATGAAGTCGATGCAATCGAATTCACTTTTGGGTTCTTTATGGTATCACTTGGGAGTGCTCCAACTTCCCGCTCATTGAAGGCTTTTAAGAGGGCATCAAGCTTGGTTGTCATCTCGCTTTGTTTTTGCTTAAAATCGGCTTCAAGCTTATTCAATCGAGTCTCTTGGGATGACAAAAATCTAGATGCAATTGTCTCAAGATTAGTGGGGTTCCCGGTATTAAAAGAATTGAACCTAGTGGGCGAACTAGATGAGCTTTGGGGTGTGCTTGAGTTTTGGTTCCATTTAAGGTTAGGGTGATTTCTCCATGAGGGGTTGTACGAGTTTCCTAAGTTGTTTTGTTCTTGTTTGAAAGTGTACCACTTCTCTCCCGCTCCGTCGGTACGTATGGAGGCGTAGTCCGCAAAAGCTTGTTCGGGGAGCCTTGTGCAATCACGAGTGTCACGGGAACCACTGCATAACTCAAAAGGTAGAGTGATTTGATTAACTTGTCGTGAGGACTTAGGATTTTTGTAGGAACTCATGAGGAATCTAACTTGATCTTCAAATTCGATCATCCTACGGTCGGAAGGAGGCAAGGAGATTGCCTTAACAGTTTTGGGCAGCTCACGGGGGTCATCCCAACTTTCGTTGTCATAGAGGGCGAGGTCCTCTATTATACCCCATGATTCTTCCGCGGTGAGATCACTAAGTTTTCCACCGGCCGCTTGGTCAATGGATCGCTTAGTGGGGAAGTTGACATGATCATAAAAGATTTGGACTTGGAGCCAAAGATCAATGCCGTGATGAGGGACTTTATGAAGTAAGTCCTTGAATCGAGTCCATGCTTCGTAGAGAGATTCACCTTGACGTTGTTGGAACATCAAGATGTCATTCCTAAGCTTAGTGGTTCTCCCCGGTGGGAAAAATTGAGCAAGGAAGCGAGAGGTAAGATCATCCCAACTTGAGATGGAGCCGGCGGGAAGTCGCTCAAGCCAATTACTAGCTTGGTCCCGTAGAGAGAATTGGAAGAGACGCAGGCGCGTGGTCTCTCGAGTAGTAGCATCAAGGTCGATGGAATCGACAACTTTGAGAAAATCCCTCAGATGCTGATTTGGATCTTCGGAACGAAGTCCATGGAATGCACATCCGTTTTGCACCAACCGGATGGTGTCGGATCGCAGGGCCGTAGTTTGGGCTTGGTCGGGAAGCTCAATGGTGTTCCTATAGCCTAGGTGGCTTGGTCTTGAGTATTCACCAAGAGTACGGGCTCTTGGCGGGTCATTTGGCGGTGGGTTGATGAGTGGTGGTTGGTTATCATCCTCCATGATGAAAAGTGATGGGTGTTACGAACAAAGGTCACGAAGAAGGGGGATAGACTAAGAGAAAGCTAAAAATGAGAAAAATTTACTTGATAGGAATCAAGCAAAGAACCTAAACGAGGTGGACTACTAACTAGCTATTCTATTCCCCGGCAGCGGCGCCAAAAACTTGATAACGCTACACGCGTCGTTCGGGGTCAAGGAAACTTCCTTTTCTTCGAGCAAGTTTTATAACACCCTAGGCAGTGAACCTAATCGTTGTAGTGTAGTAATTAGGGTAAGCCACGGGTATTGATATCGTTCTCTAGGGGAATAGGAATGCTAGTAAGAAGTTACTACGCTAAGGTTAAGGTTGAGGAAGATTATTTTTGTATTTTTATATTTTATGAAATGGAAAGGTACGAATCTCGGGTATTGGATTTTGGGGGTTGGTATTTCTACCGATTACTCTACTATTATCTAATTATCTAAACTAAGGTTGTGGGAGTCTATGTCTAATTAATGTGTGCTCGTATGATAGTTTAAAGATGTGTTTACTTAGGTTGTACTACTCCTTAATTATCTCCTATTGATGGTTGAGTTGTCACGTCCTTATTCTTAGTTGCGTTGTGTGTCTAAAGTTGTAGGGTATGCGTTTCTCCCTAACTCTTTGAACTTACCAAAGGGTCTCGTCTACAAAACCCACTAGGGATGATAAACTCTTACTCTAAGGCACTCTTTGGATAATTTAGCCTACAACTACTCAGGTAATCATATTCTAAGGTTCACAAAGATGAATCAAGCATTAAGTACACAACGAATGACCTATCGCATTACTAGATCATTGATCAACTAAGATAAGAAACAACCAATCAATATTCAATAATTAAGTTTCATACTTCCTAAGCAAACACACAAATAAATTAGTCAGACATGGAGAACATGCAAGCATACACACAAATAATCAAAGACATAATTGAATTAATGAAGTAAATACTTATCTTGATGTAAGATAGGGTTTAAAACCCTAAAATACTGTACAAGACACCTTAGGTTCGGTTTTAGGTTTTCACTCCAAAAGACTCTCTCTAAAACTGAAAAATTCGGATTCTATATATAAGATTACATATGCGACGGCGTCACCTTATGTTTCGTGACGCCGTCGTGTCGCCGTCATTAGGGTTTCGTCTTGGCCACGTTAACCTTGTGACGGCGTCACCTTATGTCCGTGACGCCGTCCTCTTCAGCTTCTGACGTCGTTTGGGTTGCATCTAGGCCGTCTGAGTAGCAACGGCCTACTATTTTAAAGCCCGACGTCGTCACTTGAAAATAGGGTATTTGGCTACTGTATCATCACAAAAAATCCTCCGACGGCGTCGCAATTAACACCTGACGTCGTCGCCTTCTGTTTTCAGCAGCTTTGAGTGTCTCGATTCTGACTTTGGCCATTTTCTTCATATATTCGCGCCTTTTCGTCCAAATAAGTGCCATTCCAGCATTTTGCCTTCAAGAGACCTAAAAAGTGAAAAGGAACGATATTAAGCAATAACGGATACAAAAGTGATCAAATAAGGACTTAAACGACCCCTCAAAATGGTACCTTTTAAAACCTTATCACTTGGCCTCCAAGGAGCTTGGAAGGGACTAGAATACATGTAGGAAGGGACTAGAATCATTTGGAACATGATTGGAACTTGCTAGGACTCTTATTGATGAAGAAATGGCAGAAACAGGCCCTCCAACCGAATCGGTTGGGCTCCAACCGTTTCGGTTGGTCTTCTTGACTACTCTCCAACCGGATTCGGTTGCGGGGCTCGACCGAACGGTTGGAGCAATTTGATAAAAAATCATAAACACCAAAGTTGTATATCTTTCTCTTAGCTTTCCGTGGCCGTGAACCGGGGGTCAAACGGAGTCCGTATGCAAAAGTTATGGCCAAAATGGTGAAGGTGTGTCGGGAACAACGAGTCTTCCAATATGTCTTCGTTTTAGCTTCTTTTCTTCATTTCTTTCTCGTTTCCCTTCTTGAACTTTATTATTGAGTCTTTGGACCACTAACTTGATGACTTTATCTTCTCGAATATACTCCACAAGTCTTGCATTTGTCGGGAATTCTTCGTATTTGGAGAAATCTTCGTATTTTACTTCTTTTTCTGTCTTTTTCTCCACTTTCCTGTACTTGGATACAAATGAACTAGAAAACGCACTTTTGTACGATTAAGCATCAAAAGCATATGATTATAACCAAATAACACACATAAAGCACGGATAACGCTACTAAAAACATGCACAATTTGAGCGTTATCAACTATCCTCATCCGATATTGAAAATTTTTCATATTGTTGAACAAATAAATCTATTTTATTGTTTTTAACTTGTTGATTCCTTGATGAGTTACAACTAAAGAATTCCAAATTTCTTTAGAGGTTTTAAGCATAGAAATTCTTTTGAATTCCTTTTTGAGTAAAGCATTGTATAAAACCATTTCAGCTTCACTATTTTTGGAAAGCTTTTCCTTTTGATCATCGGAGAGTTGATCATGAGGTGTGTTTATTTGGTTACCGGTTTTATCATCTTT
Organism: Chrysanthemum seticuspe; assembly: GCA_019973895.1. Taxonomy (NCBI): domain Eukaryota; kingdom Viridiplantae; phylum Streptophyta; class Magnoliopsida; order Asterales; family Asteraceae; genus Chrysanthemum; species Chrysanthemum seticuspe. The sequence continues at coordinate 339,659,944 of BPTQ01000007.1, forward strand.
GGTAGTGGCTTGAAAGTCACCTTCAACAATGATGTACCAAAGATCAATATCTTTTGACTTCACATAAGTTTCGAATATATTTTTCCAATAAATAAAATCATTAGTTTCAAGTAGTGGAGGTCGTTGCATAGATTTCCCTTCTTTATAATTTTCAGAACCCATTGTGATCGAAAAGTTTTTAAAATACGATTTACTTTAAAACTTTTGTAAACCTTTCTCTTGATGCCAATTGTGGAAAACTAGAATGTGGGGTTAAATAGTTTTGCCGATTTTAAGTTAGTTTCAAAAAAACTTTAAATTCGATCTTATGTGAATTCGTATGGATGGATAGAAAGTATAAAGCAATAAGCAATGTAAGTAATGAAAGCAAGTAAAGTAAGGATAGAAATGACACAGCCGATTTATAGTGGTTCGGCTACAAGGACACCTTCCTTTCCCTACTCCACTCCCCGAGTCACCTATTCGATAGTTCAAGCACTATGTCAACAAGCTCCTTCAACTCGGCGGAGAAGCCTCACAACGTCGCTTACACTTTTTCCGGTACAAAGCTAAATACCGAGTCCTTAACACGGAGGACCAAACCAACACAACTATTACACAACAACTATGTGAAATATGAAATACAAGATCTTGCTATAGAAATCTTGTGAAGGAACAAATCAATCAAAGACCCCTTGCTTGGATGACTTGTAGTATCTCGTGATCTCGCCTTTGAGAAGGACCTATATAAGAATCACAATAAAAGAAAGAAGAACTACTATATAGATCAAGAGATCTGATATTAGAAGAGAGAAGTAATATATGAGAGAGTTTGTAAGAAAAGGGGTGAGGAACAATGAAGAAATGGCTCACTATTTATAGACAAAAATGTCTATTGTTCCCCGAATCCCACGGATCCCTTGCTTGAGGGATCCGTCCAGTGTTATCCCAAGGATCCGCCAGACGCTCCTCCCTATTTGGGTTATAGGTCATGGATCATGGGTCATGGGTCATTAACTTTGGGTCATGGGTACCCAAATAGATGCAATGTATCTAGACATATGATCATGGGTATGGGTTATGGGTTATGGATTTGCTCCATGGGTATGGGTCATGGGTTATGGTTTTTACCCATCCTAATAAACTATTACAACAAATGATTTATTACAACAATTTATGTTAAATGACTATATATGTGAATGCTTTACAAAAATAACATGTATTCTTATAATTTTACTTATGATAACTTTATATTTGTTATCAACAAAACACAAAGAGATCGCTAAATATGAATAAATGTTTTTACGACACATTGTCCTGCAATACATTCTCGTGGTTTTTTTTAGCACACAAACATCTCTCTGTTAGTAAAGTTGGCTACCATACATCCCTATGCTAGTAAAGTCAGTTAATGAGGACTAATGATGCAAATAATTTCTTCGTTATCTCCTAATGAAAGAGAAAAAATCTGCATCGTTAGTCGTGAGGATGATGGCGCAATTTTTTTTTCTTTTTGGAAATAAATTAAAAGGGGGCAACTTGGGCTCGAACTTGGGTATGTTAGCCATAAAAATCAAACGCCTCAACCACTAGACTAAGCGTCTAAGAGTGTAATTAAACCAAAATAAATTTTATTTAACCTTTTTTTGTTTGAATTTATAGTATATCAACTAATTTATACGTTTTCATCTGTTTTTATACGTTTCATCCTTTTTTATACGTTTTCATCCGTTTTTATACGTTTTTGTCTGTTTACATACGTTTTCGTCCGTTTTTGTCTGTTTTCTTATGTTTTCATCCGTTTTTATACGTTTTTGTACGTTCTTACATTTTTAACTGTTTTTGTACATTTTTGTACTGTTATGTGCATTTTTATACGTAAAAAAATCAAGGTTTTAAAAATCGCTAGGCGCTAGTGAGGCGGTCGGGTAGGGCCTAGCGATTAATCAGTAGGCGGGGATTAATCGGATTGGAATTTTTATGCACAAAATTGTAATTTCAGATATTATAGTATGTTATATGTATGAGATAAGTATAGTGCATCAAAGTTCAAATATTTCAAGTGTTCAAATATAAACATAATACATAATTTTTCAAAGTTCAAAGTCAAATATAGATAATACTCGGTTTGTTGACCATTTTTAAGCGATCTTTGACCGATTATGTCCGATTAATCGGTTTGTTGACCCCTTTTTTCTGATTTTTAAGTGATTTTGTTGACCGATTTTTAAACGATTTTGTCCGATTAGACCGATTTTGTTCGATTAATCGGTTTGTTGACGATTTTTAAGCGATCTTTGACCAAACCGATTAAATAGGCCGATTACGATAAATCAAGGCGCTTAGTGAGCGATCAGCGATTATGCGGGGATTAATCGGCCGCCTGGGCCGATTTTTACGACAGAGAATGGACGAAAACGTATAAAAACGAACGAGAGTGTAAAAAAAAGTATAAAAACGTATAAAATCATACAAAACGTTTAAGAAAGCAAAAAAATGGATAAAACTTATGAAAACGTAAGAAAAGGCGATGAAAATGGTAAATAACGGATAAAAACGTAAGAAAGTACAAACGTATAAAAATGTACTAAAACGTATTCAAACGTATAAGAACGTACAAAAACGAATAAAAACGTAAGAAAAACGGATGAAAACGCATAGAACCGGATGAAAACGTATAAAAGCGGACGAAAACGTACAAAAATTGATGAAAATGTATAAAAACGGATGAAAACGTATAAAACTGATGATAATGTATAAAAACGGATGAAAACGTATAAAACTGATGATAATGTATAAAAACGGATGAAAACGTATAAAAATGGATGAAAACATATAAAAACGAGGCAAAACGTATAAAAACAGATGAAAATGTATAAATCGGTTAATATACTATAAATTCGATCAAAAAAAGGTTAAATAAAATTTAATTTGGAATAACCACACCACTGGACGGTTAGTCCAGTGGTTAGGGCGTTGATTTTTGGGCGAACGTACTCGAGTTCGAGCCTACTGTGCCCCATTTTAATTTGTTTCTAAAAAGAATGCGTCGCTAGTCCTGATTATTTGCACAATTAGTCCTCATTGAGGACTAAAAATGCAAATATTTTCTCCTTTGTTAGGAGATAACGGATAAAATATTTGCATCGTTAGTCCTCATTGACTAACTTTACTAACGGAGGGATGTTTTGTTAGAAAATAGGATCACATAAATCTGAGAGTCGTGTAAACACTTTCAGATTGAAGTATTTCGATGGTTCTATCAAAACCTTAAATCGGATAAAACTCATATTAGAAACGAGAATATGTTTTGTTAGTTATGAAAACCGAACTAGAGATGGAATATATGACCAACAAACTGCACAACGGTTGTAACTGCCATAGCAGTATTTAACAACCGAAACAGTTAAACCAAAGGGAAAAATTAAGTCCATAATTCCGGGAATTTTATTTTCAAATGCGTTTTTAACATAGACATTTTATACCAAATAAAAATTTTCCAAGCTAACCTGGCAGCTCGACCCCAGCCAGGGGCTCTGCCCCTTGGACCCTGCCAGGGGTTGCCACCCCTTGGACCCTGCTACCAGGGGCGCTGCCCCTGGACCCCTGTCATTCGGAGCTTCGCCCCCGAATGATAATCATAATAACGTCATACAAGTGTGCACTCCACACAACCCCGAGTTGTTGAACATTTATCACAATTACACATTGGTCAACTAAGTCAATTCATTACACTTAAATCATATTGGTGATGCAAAATCACAAACATGTTTGTGTGCCAAAAAAATCACGGGGATGTCTTACGAGACAATGGACAAATCATAGACAGTTATTTTGGACTTTACTCTTTATACTTGTGAAACCAAATGATATCGGCAAGTTTTACTTACTAACCCTGTTGCGTATTTTTTTGCATGCTTTTATGATGTTATTTTGTAATCTATGTGACTATTTTTCTTCTTTTTTTTCGATTATTTTAGTAAGAGCATAATAGCTAATTTTAGATAAGTGATAACACCACTTTTAGTTGTCAACATTAATTATGTGTATCTTACAGGGCCGTCTCGTTGATTTTGGTGGAATTATAAAGTGGCCCCCTAAACACGAGCAATTAGATATATGAAAAGATCGTTTTAGTATGAACAAACTTACTTAGAAACTCAAGACTGACATCACAATAGCATTTTAATTTGCTCTGTGTATTTATATGTCTCAAACTGTTATTTAGTTCTAACAACTACCTACATTAGTAGTTGAATATCTAAGGGTCCGTTTGGTTCCCATAAAAGGGAATGAAACTATGACTTTCAAAGTCATAGCAAGTGTTTGTTTTGTTTTGTTTTGTTTTGTTTTGTGGGCCCGGTAATTAAATGGGTATATCATAGTCATAGATTCGTTACACACCAATTTGGTGTCTATGAAATCCATTCCCGTGGGGCCATCTTTTTACCACTACAAAATTCAAATATCTATACACTTTTTCATACCATATTTTATCAACCAAACATAAACAATCGTAATCATACACTTTTTCATACCCATTATCATTCCATCTCATTCCAAATCCGATACCCATTGTCATTCATAGCAACAAACCAAACGGGCCCTAAACTATTTATGACACTAAGAAACAAAAGCGGAAGAGTTGAAAACAAAATTCAAGTCACGAGGATAAAGAGACTTTGGTGTCTTTATATTTTTTGGGTCAATATAAGATAACTGGGCTTACAAACATTTTGGGGCCCTTTCATATTAAGAGGCCATGTGCACTTGCACGTGTTGCACTCCTTTTGGGCCGGCCTTGGTACCTTATATACTAGTGTTTGGCTTAGGGGTGAGCGAAAAAACCAAAAAGACCGAATAAACAGACAACCGAAATCGAACCGAACCGAAGATAACCCAACCGAACTAATAACCGAACCGAATTTGCTAAAACCGAACCGAACCAAACTACTAATTCGGTTCTCGGGTTGGTTATGTGTTTGGCAGTTTGAACCGAAAACCGAATTCATATAAATATATATATTTTATATATATTTATATATTTTTATGTATATTTATATATCAATAAATACTATTAAAAGGTTATCATAATATAACAAAACACTTTTTATGTTTGAAATATATTTTTTTGCTAAATATTTATGTAATTATTAATTTTTTCTTAATAAATAGTGAAATTTGGGTTATTCGGGTCAACCCGAAAACCAAAACGAATTAGAATTCAACCGAACCGAACCAAAAACCAAATTTGAATTTGGTTCAGTTCGGTTCTCGGTTTGACTTAAAAAAAAATTAACCGAATTAACCGAACCGAACAAACCGAACAAACCGATAACCAAACCGATCAACACCCCTAGTTTGGCTTCTCAAAATATCAAACCCCTTAGGCCATTTTGTTCACAAGACAATGTGGGATGTAACCATTTCACAAAAATAGGATGTATTCTTAAGCTATTTTATCATGGAGATATATTCAAATTTGTCAAATTAAATGTCACGATTCAATTATTTGAGCTTTTGAAGTTGTCATACTAAATAGATACAATTAGTTAAAATGTGACTCGCATTCACTAATTTGTAAATGTAATAATATTAAAGTCACCACAAGTCTATTTATAGTTCTTTAGTCTTTTGAATTTTTAAAGATTTAAGTTACCATTGTGATTTGTGACATTGTTTTTGTAATGACACATCAATTATTTCATATAGATTTTAGAAATAGAAATTAAAAAAATAATAATAAATAAATAAATAAAACAAATCCCACGCAACCTGTTTTGACAATGAACGAGGAAATATATATTTTAATTAATATCTCATCCAATAATCTAACGAGCCCCAATGCCTGTTATAATAAGCGAAGACATAATTCTAAGTAGGCAGATTAGAAAGAATAACTATATTTTAATAAGGAACATTGCTTTAACCACAAAAACTCTAAAAAATAAAGAGAGAAAGAGAAGCTACATCCACTCACAACATTTACACAAATTACTCACACGCTGAAGTGTCATCTGCGGATTGGTGAAATAAAAGATAAAAGAGATAAACTATAATAAAATTCACCAATTAGTGGGTGACACCTCAGCCTGTGTGTGATTTGTATGAATTTGTGAGTGGATGTATCATTCGTCTAAAATAAAAATCATAGAAAAGAGTTGTTCATGTGTGATGATTTTTTATATAGAGTGGTGTATAAGGGACTATATTTTTTCTCTCTTCTTTTTGCTACAAGCCTACAACCAATCACACATGGACACCTTCTTCTTGTGAAGTGTTTGTGGTTCTAGCAATGATCTTTAAACGGTCGACCTCGTTTTCAACTGGATGCTAAAAAAAATCTTATATCAAGAAAGACATAGATTGCATGGTATTTGTATATTTTTATGTTTACTTTTTATTTATATATTTGTTATGATTAGTTGATTATAATAAAAATACTAGTAATGATTGTTTAATTATTGAGATAACACATAAATGAGATAAAACAAAAAAAATTGGCTATATGGTGTAAGATGGTGTATCAATTCTAATTTAATGGTATATGAACCCACCATGGCTATAAAATATCAAAATCCCAAAGTGGTCGCAATTATTTCTTAAACTAAAAAGGAGCAGATTATAACTTGTATGAGTTTTGATACTTTTTCATTACAAAAAACTGTTTTTTCAATCCCACATAGGTCATGGAAGAAAAAAGTTGCTAGCTTATATGTTGAAGGTTTATGTTTGTTTTATAAGTTGATATTAGTATTATGTTATCATTCTGGGTATTGAAGCGGATGCTAATAAAATCGCAATCGGCTCAATACCAAGAAAGTTAACTTGTACACATTATCCACCTTTTTATATATTTCTGAAAAACCATTTTTGTTCATGAAGATTTAAAGCACCCAACTTTTACGTGTATATTTTGAACCTTACCCTTGGATGCAGCATTCAGCAAATATAGATCATGTGTTAGAAACCATGTCGAAACAAATAATTTTTTGTGGTTATGTTTTTCGAGTGATGCTAATAATTCACAAAGTTTGGTAGTTGTGACCTGAAAGTTTCTAACGATATGAACAAAACTACAACGTAATTCACAGATCCGACAGCATTAAAAAAACAAAATCAGAACCAAGTCAGCATGTGACCTGCAGTTCTGTTTATCTGATTACAACTGGATTACAAAAAACGGAAAGTAGTGGCATTAGCCTTCACTTCCTCTATTCTATTTCCACGAAAATATTTACACTTTCGCCCTTCACAACCAAGTCCAATCCTAAAGTCAACTTTCACCCGATACAAAACCATTTCATCGATATCAAGAATCTGCACACAAGCAAAAACATCGAGTAAGAAATTTCGAGAGCCGTGAGTATAGTTTTTTCATGTTTCCATGATGTTTTTCTGCGTCATTGCTTCTGTAAACTAATGACTGCTGACTACTATGGTCAAAACATAAGTCATAAGACTTGAAATTCAAGCCCTCATGCTAGTTTGCTTTTTTAATTTCAACCCATTTATGAAAATGGGTCAATTTGGCTTATAATTGTATTTATTTAGTGTCAGACTGTATAATAATCTTGGCTGACAAACTCAGAAACTGTTCCATAGTGACCCATTACGAAGCCATATGACCCGCCCAATTAGCTGCCTATACTTTTTCTTCCATGGGTGTATGAAGAGAACTTACCATTTTTATTCTTTCTGAATTCAGTAAGGACGGGATATATGTTCTCGAATGCAGTATAAGTCTCGCCTTTTACCTGAAAGGTCAATAGGTGAGGATTAAATTCAACATTGAAAACGACATATGGAATCAAACGTTCTACAGGGGGTTCCCATGTCATCACACACCTTGGCTCCCGTGAGAACAATCTTTCCAGATAAAAAAATAAGCAGAACGATTTTCGGTTGTTTCATTCGATATATCAGTCCCGGAAACAGTTCTGGTTCATACTGTAGAAGAAAAAAAAAAGTGAGTGTAAAACATAATAATTCACAAATAATCGACTGGTTTTGGTCTGCTTTTTAACGTTTGCAGCACCGATTGACAAATTGGGCAGGTTGAATAAAAGGTTCTGATAAAGTTTAAATTTAGTTACATTTTTTTACTTTCACAATTAAGAGATAACATTTAACCCAAATCAACCTCGTTTACAAATGAATGGGTCAAAATTTTCGCCTGTAACAAACAATATTATGTAACAGAATATTCTCCATCCGACTCACAGTTGTAAAGGCTCTGTGAGAGGACCCATCAAGCTCTTCAAGCTTAATGGGAAATTTTACATCACATGAGCCAACGATATTTTGAATCTTGAAATCCTACAAGCCACATAAAAAACGATAGATTAATTAAAAAAACATCAAAATGGCTGTAAAGCAGAAGATACGAGTTATATATAACGTGATGGAGATACAAGAAGAGATGAAACGATAGTGATGGAGGTTACCTTAAATTTGGCTGGAAATCCGAGTTTCTGAATGATCCGAGCATACTGAAGAGCAACATTATGCACAAGATGGTAAGGAGAAAATACAAAAGAGAACTGATGCCAGGATGCTTTTAAATGCATGAATGCATGAGAATACAAAAACTCATTTTAGCGAGATTTAAAGCAAGACTAAGGGGGTGTTTGGGATGGCTTATTTTTTCTGCCTCTGCTTGTGTTTATAGATCAGCACTTATACGCTGCTTTAGAATAAGCACTTCAGCATATGCTTATTTTTAAACAATATGCAATAAGATATTTTCAATCTAATCCATTTATAATAGGTTTTATTAGATATAACTGGCAAAAAAAGAAAAAAAAAAATAGTTTCATCTCATATAAGCACTTTGAAATAAACATTTGCCAATCTGCTTATTGAAAAGTGCGTATTTTGCCTCAAAATAAAGAGATAAGCAGAAGCAGTCTGAATTATTCAAACACTTTCACTGGCTTATCTGCTTAAATGGTAAAGAATATGCTCTTGAAGTACCTTCCGTGCTGCCATTTTTGACTCCTGCTCACTCTTAGCTCCTGTACATACCTGAGCAGCAAGGCAAATATTAGAGGTCGCAATGCGCCGAGAGGGTTGGGTAGCACGACCAAACAAATTTGGTCAAACCATTTCAATCTTTTATAAAGGTCAATCTTGTAATACTTAAAAATTTTCACATAATCCATCATGCTACCACAAATAGTGAATAATAAGCTTTTAACCTGCCTACTTAATAATAGATATCAAAAAAATGGCGTGACTCGTAATGACTAGAGAATGAAGATGATGATAAAATCAGCATAGCATAGTACTGACGATTCACTAAAATTTATTTTATCGAAGGAATAAAAATCAGATTTCTTTACCAAACAAAGATGAAAAAAGAAACAGTATTAATATAGGATAAGACCGGGGTGAAAGACCGACTTACCATTCTCCCGGAAGAAAATATTAAAGCTGTTGTTTTTGGTTCTCGTATCCTCATGATAACAGCAGCAAAACGCTGAGTAACAAGAAATATAAACAAACATATAATCAGCAGTCCAAATGTGCCAAGATTCGGAGAACATACCTACTAGTGTATGCATGACGACTTTAAAGTATGGAAAAATTTATACCTTGGGGTTGTATTCTGCATTACGAGCTTTCTGTGCAATCACGTTCAGGTTTAGCTTGCAATCAAGATCGACAGTAGACACAATATTCCTATTTGTACAGAAGAAGAAATGTTCGTTAGCAACACTATGTCAGATTTCTGTCACTTGAAAACGTCAGAAACGACAAAATGTGGCTTGAAAACATGACTAACTCAGTATAAGAAATGCGATTAGACAAGATATACTGAGATGCGAAAGTGTATTTAATGACACAATATAGCTCCAAAAGTTCACAATTGTTAACTCAATAAGGCCAGACAGAGTTCTAGCAGTCAACTCGTTAAGCATATCATGCTATGTCTGATATAAATTCAAAAAATAGTACTCAATTCATTAAGCGAATCAAGAATGCATATATGAACCCTGGCCATGTAATTTCACTTAAGATGACAACTTACCTACCCTGTTCTTAAGTGGAAATTGTTAAGGCACAGTTTGATTCAAAAAGCAAAATGCGTGAATTTCACTAGCAAACTGAAAGTGTGTTATGAATCATGGTCACATTGTGCATCCTTTTTAATAAAAAGTTTTTATGTTCATATTTTTATGCTGTTTGTTTACAATAAAGTTGAAGCATTTATAAAATTGTACAACAAAATCAGGTCAATTCATAGTGCTTCATTTTCAATACTCATATTGGATACCTAAACACATTCATCACCTAGAAAACTGACGAATCTATCAATCTGTGAACAACACTTCATAGCTACATTGTCAAAACATATGGAGCTGATGATGACGATGTAAAAGGAATAACATTGCCACTTACTGAAGAGTGGGAACAATTCCCGATGGGTGCTTAGAGAGATCAACTGGTTGGCTACGCTCCAACACTTGATATGCCATAAATCCCTTTCCTTGACCCTTTAACTGTTCTACACAAAATTAAACAAGAAACTTGAATACCAAATCCTTAATTAAAAACCAAAAGCAACAATGCCAAACTAATCACTCAGGTTTAAAACTACAGTTAACTTCAATTCATATAATTGACCTTTCGGGAATTGTCTTACAAATATTTCTACTAAGGAAAACTACGAATCTGAAGAACAGTCAAATAACTGATCTTTCAGGCTGCGGAATTGTGTCATACCCCCTTTACCGCCGACCACAAGTCAAACTAAAAAAAACGAAATACCAAGAAACAACCAACATTGTTTATCACACGGGTTTCAACATATTACTATACTTAGACTTCAATCTTGCTTGAATCCTTTACTATTGCACAAGATTATACATACTACATTACTACTGCATGCAGTTGAACTTCAATATATAAGAATAATTTCTATTCCACCTTTACGCAAGAAAATCGCCAAACTTCAAACATAACATTCATAAAACAGATCTCTCCACAATACAATTTACCTATATACATATACGCGGGTTTACAACTTTACATAAATTACTACAGTCAAACATCAATTCATTATCATACACTTCCTATTTAACAAATATGACTTTTTAGGGTTTGAAATCTTGAGCAAAAAAGATGAATCAAGAACACTACAGAATCACATTTTGTCAAAAGGGTATTAATGAAAATTATAAGAGCACATGGTATGGTAACGAGGGGGTTATCGAGTTCTTTGACACTATCAAAAATAACCTAACGATCACTTCGTTTCATAGACAAAAACTAGTATTAATTCGATAAGTAATTCCGAGCATGGAATATGTGTATTGGCACCAATCGTCTCATACATCACTTGAAACGATTCGGCACAAACGGGACAACCACAATATTATACCGTTTTACAACTAACTATAAAACTATTTTATAACACAATGATGGTTGCATGCATGGTACGTACTGTATTATATGAAAAGCTAGCCAAAGGAAGTAAAACCCTTGTTTGCACGGTCGCCAAGAACAATAGCAATATGTATACTGAATATATATATCACGGGTAGTCTTCGAATAAAAGAAAAGTGTTGGCTGGAATTTTTGCGAATGATGGGTGTCGAATTCTCTTTTATATCTTTCAATGTCGGTTCACTTTTTTTTTCTTTCCTTGTTCTTCACGTCAAAGCCAAGCAAAACCCAATTAAATGGGCCTCAATTCATTCTTGTTTTTTCTTTGATACTTCAGCCCAAATGTATTAGTATAATAAGCCCAAATACTTGGCTCAAAGTGTATTTGCAGGCCCAATCATCAAACTCAGTTTTCCTTCATATTTTCGTGTATCTTTATCGGTCTTTCGAATTACCTAAAATGTATTTAAAAAAAAAAAAAAAAAAAAAAAAAAAAAAAAAAAAAAAATTGGACGAAGAAGTTATGATACAAAACAATGTATCTATATCATGCTTGAATTATATCTTCATTTTCGTTTTTAATCGTCCACGTTTACTTTAAGTACAATATATCCAACACTTCGTATATCACGTTAGCTCACAAATTCTAGGTAAGCGGGTCAAGCAAGGGTTGGTCGAGCTGACTTTCGTTTCCTCTATCCAACGGGAGGATCGTTTTACCTCCATTTTACATATTACTTACATAATCACAAAACCCATCAAAGTAACGTATATAAAGGGTAATACCAATACATAATTAAGCAATTAAACTAACTTAACGCATAAGTAATATGCACCAATCAGTTGTGTGTGCGTGTGGGGGGGGGGGGGGGGGGCAGCGTTATGCCCACATGGACCAGCGTTGTCGGCGTTACCACACCGGACCAGGACCAAAACCTGTTAGGTCACCATATTGAAACACAAGCATCAATATGTAAGAAATATAGATAAGATGATCGGTTGAACACAAAACTCACACACGTTAAGACAATAATGAAAGGTTATGCGTAGAGTGTAATATGAAAGTGAACAACCAACCTTCTAAGGAAGGTTTACAAGTCTTTATATAGGGAAAGGAACTAGGGCAACACACAAGTTCCCTTCCTTTCCTTATTGGATATGGGCCAAGGCTTATGGGCTTTCTACATAAGCCTTGCCTTTAATACAAACATAAAAGCCTAATTAAGCAACCTATTACATGTTAATTACAAACAATTGAAATATAGTTTAGGAGTGATTCCAACAATCTCCCCCTAAGTGTTGGTAATTAATGACTTAAGTAATCTTTAAACGTTGATGGTACTGATGTAATAGTTGCTTTGACGTCTTTTGACATTCTTCTTTCTTGTGAGAAGAAGTGCCTTGATTCTAACAATCTCCCTAGAGTGAGGATCTTGTTTTCGTTGAAGTTTTCAGCTTTGACGTCTTCATTTATATTTGTTCTTTGTTCTGGTGTGGATATGGTGATGTTATGTTGTGGTAATCTGCATCAGGTCCGCTTCGTTGCTCAGGTGTCTCCACGTCCTTCTCCAACATGCTCGCACGCTCTTTGACGTTGGATATCAGGATGGATGTAGTTCTCTTAGTCTTTATAATTTGTAGATTATTTGGCTTTGAGGAAGAATCGTTCTGACTTTTGTGTTGCCTTTTGAGAGAACTTCAATATGTGTTGTTGTTGGTATGAGCATGTGGATAATCTGCACGATCATCTCCCAGGAGCATCCATAAGAAGAAAAAATAATAATGGGTTAGTGATAAACACCAATCGATCATGTGGTCGTTTCTTAAAGAGTTGACCACTACGATTGTTCTTCTGATGAATGTCTTGATTCCATTTACCTTGGTCGGGCGAATCAGTCGTCCGAATCCCATAAGGGACAGTTGGCATTACATTGAACAAGTTCAAGTAATGACCCACATCTTCAGGACTCGATTCTTGAAAGGAATCTCCTTAACGGGATTTCCAGCACTTACAAGTTCGAACTTTGAGCGTGTTAACATCATAGTGTGAAAACACATATCTAATTCTAGCAAAGGTTGTTCCTGAACTGGAGTCCCTCAAGTAGGATAACACGATGTACCGAAGTACACCTACAGTTCAGGTGAGTTGCTGAGGTATACCGAAGCATCACCCCACGACTGTAGACCGTTTGAGACAACACTAAGCGTAACCCACAAGGAGTTACCGAAGTGACCTGTTGTCAGGGCTGTTTGATGTTGACCCTGGCAGGAGTTTCCATTCAATCACTGAGGATCACAGTTGTGAACCCTTCATAAATGTTCTCGACAGATTGCTAAGATCTGTGTAGGACTCTTGAGTAGTATCACTTGCTTCCTTATTGTTGAACGACAAGTGATGAAATGTCTAGTGTTCCTAAGAGATCTTTTGATGAATCTCGTGGCTCTAGACTCAATGGTGCGCTTTGGTTTTCCTAAGCGGAGACTAGGGAGAGGGTCTCCTTCTTCAATACCAGCAGTCTCTAAGAGAAAGCCGATAGTTTACGTAGGGTTCCCTGTGAGAATGAAACAAGCTTCTGTTGAGAGAAACTTGAGTGGCTAAGAAGGATTAATGCATGCGTCACTGGGTCCATGAAGACTTTGATCTTCAATACCGGTGTCATCTAGTGACAACCAGTAGCATATGAGTTGAACCCGGTGTCTGCCTTAAGTTGAATAATCTGGAGGGCTATTTCTTTTCACCCTTTCCATTACTTTTCTTTTTAATTCTTCAACTCCTTCTTTCTCCGATTCTCATTTCTCCTTTTTTATAATCATACCTAAGGACTTCTAAATTCTAACTATTGGTGGTGTCCTTGGGTAGATCCCTCCGGCTCTGGCGGATCATAGGACGGTTATTCCTAACCTTAGTCACCTTATAACTCCATGACTAACCTATGTTTCCATAAAACCATTTTCTTGAAAATCTCTCAAAGTGTTTATGAGTAAAAATATTTTGTACCACTGTGAGAGTTTTTATATTTTGCAGAAATACTCCCCCTCCACACGTGCTTAAGTGTTTTGACAGAAATCTGCACGATGAGAGAAGAGCGCGCACTTTTGAATTGATCGACTCAAGATAGACAATTCCCAGCGAGACACGGTTACGTTGCATAGTTAAAGAGTTACATTGTCAGCTTTTAGTTGACAACTACCTTGAAGGTGTGGACAAACCTCGAAAGGTTGTCAAACCCGTCAAAGGTCATGTCTATCAAGAGTTTCTCGAATAGGTACAATCTACTCGGATAAGTCTTGGAAGACAAATCTTTTCGATGTATGACAGTTCAGATCTCGTCAATTCATGGGTTAAGTCTTAGCACGAGGATTCAATCACAATTTTCACAACATATTTGTATCACACAATTTTTCTCCCCCTCAAAAATGGCATATACATGTTAGTTTTGATGAAATTTTGATATCAAATATGACCATTCTGAGTTTTGTGGGAAGATTTCCACGAAAAACAATTTGTGAACAAAGAGTTTAGCAAGTACTCCCCCTCAACAAGTAATATTAACTTTTGAGGTTTTGAAAACATAAGAGGAAATACTTGTTCTTTTGAGCAAAACTTTGAAAAAATTAAAGTTTTGATAAGTTTTACTCAAAAGTAAGAAGCTTTCGCTCCTTTTATAGGATTGTGGCACTGAAGCGTACCACAGGGTCCTTTCATTACAAGTACGGGTTGTACACTGTTATGTGTGCACAAGCCGTTAGGGAAATGATGTAATAAGAATAAAATGAATTAACTTTCCCTCAATAGACGAAGTTTCTTAATCAAGCTCCCCCCTAAACTGACAACCGTTTTCAACATATTTGAAACTTTGATGTAGAGAACATTTCCTTTAACTTTTGAAATTTTCAGTACGTTGCGGAATTTGTAGATGAGCAGTAAACCACACCAAGAGAATCTGTTTTGTTACGTAATCACAGTTGTACACAATGCGGAAAATCCGTTCGAGTGAACATGCAAGATCTTCTCACGTATGTAGATGCTTCACACCAGACAATCCACGAAAGATGAAGTGAAACTACTTCCCCCTGATTGTAGAGGTCTATCGGAACAATAATCAACTGTGAATAAGCAATTACTCGATAAAATGACCGAGTGTGAGGCATCATAACATCATAATTAGGTAACTTCACACATGATAACCCTGTGAAAGTGAGACGATAACACCAAAGTGAGACGTTTGAGCCACTAACCGTCTCATTTCTTCCCCCTGATTGAAAGGAAATCAAGGAAGCGATGAACAAATACACTCTCTCCCCCTCGATGTTTTCAATGAATCAGAATCATACACCACGTATGTTGATGATGAATTGGAGACAACGAAACCATGTATGTCCAATGAATCTAACCAGTGTGAAGTACCATAACTATCTCGTGAGAATCAATAGCGGATAAGACTTCTCATTTCATTATGTTGAACATCGGCTGTGTGAGCCATTGTTCTTCCCAATAGTTTTGTCATAATCGGCTGGAAAGATGTCAGCCATTGTGAGCTCATTAGGGGCATTGATACTTTCTTGATTGACAGCCATTTTGTGATCTGAAAGTAATTAGACAAAAGAACAAACATATGGAAACACTATGTGTTAGCCTTAGTTTGATTTATTGTCCAATTCCTTGTATGACGTTATCATGTTTATGATTGTTACAAGTCCTTAGTTACTTTAGTCCAATTGTTTGAAGTTGATGTGATAAGCTATGTTAACATGTTTATATTGAAGATTTAAAGTCCAATTTTCACTCAAACATACAACAGATTAACATTTGTAAGCTTATGCGTAACAATAGACATATTCGTAACAATTAACTCGTATGCTTAGGCGTAACAGTCCAAAGACAAAGAGAACGGTAGGTTATGTGTAATCATGAGGCCTTATGCGTAAAGAAGGTGCTTAAGAGTAACCGTGAGCTAAAGCGTAAGACCAAATCTTAGGCGTAAGAATTTCTTACGCGTAAAATAAGTTCAAAAGCTTTAAGCTTACGCGTAGGATTAAGTTGAATGTTACTCGTAAGGTCTACTCATAAGAATAAAGCTTATGCGTAACAAACCTTGTTTACGCATATCTTTCCAAGATACGCGTAATCCACTGTAGACTTCTTATGCGAAAGAACTTATGCGTGAGATTACTCTTAGGCGTAATCCTTTACGCATAAAAGTATTCCTTATGCGTAGCAATTTTAGAATACCTTTGTCTGAATTTTACGAGTAAGCAGATAGAAATTCATGAACATGAAAAACTTGATAACAGGTAATTCCAAGTACTAACAGGATCACAAAACAAGCACTTAGACCAGACCAAATCAATTAAACTTAGAATAGAATCGGCGTATAGCGTTTTTAAGCTCTAAACCCTATTTCTACGCTCAACAGATTCAACCGAAATAATCAATCAAGAATCGTTTCTGGACTATCTTAGATGATATAGAACAAGTTTTAACTCAAATCAGCCACAGAATCAAAAGATTCAAGTGGTACGAACCCAAGAACCCTAAAACATGAATTCTAACAATTTTGTTGTTTCTGGGCAAATTAAAGGCTCCTAATGTGTTTATCAGCATATTCTAACACATTTATAAACATCTAAGTATAGCAGAACACAAGGATAAGAAAACCCCCAATTATGAAATGGGTTCAAAACATGTTTAGAAAGGTTTTAGCACATCCCATTACAACACAAGCACACTTAGGTGAAATCCCCAATTCATACACATACACGTACCTTTCAAAATCAAATTTTTGCAAGATTAACCATTGGATTGAGAAGATTTTCAAAGACCATAGTTTAAAATCATGATCAAAACATAATTGAGTTTGATGAACGGATTAGCAGAATTAAATAGGATCGTTGGATCTTGGTAGGAATGAGGTTGGAGAGGAGTTTTGTATAAAATTAATTTTCAAAGTTTACACATTTAGCCCCTCAATCTCAAACATTTACAGCCAAGACCCATTAACTCCCGTTTTGGTTAGACAAAACATTTATTAGGCAAGAAACATAACGATGCTCCCCATCGACTTTTGAAATGATGAAATTTTTAAACATAACGATGTTGAGGTGGCGTCTGTGTATCATGTGCGTTGGATGGGGAAAAGGGAAAAAAAATTGAAATTTCAAACCCCAAAGGCTATAACGACAAGTTTTTTTTTTTTTTTAATTAACCACCATCACTTTTATATAAAACCTTTTACATACTCATGTTTTACACACAAATATTTTACTTCCGTTCCAACTTTTATATTTTCACTTACAAACTATATAAAAAATATCTCAATGTCCTAACAATTCGTCTTTCAACAACATCCTTGGTATGTCGCAACCAAACTCGTTGTCTTCGCCAAACCCTCCGAAACCTTCATCCGCAAACTCAATATCATCACATTCTTAATTTCCCGCGTTCGGTAGCCAATACATTATGCCGACTTACACACCCAAACAATTATATCACTTTCAACAACAACAAACACTTAACCAACAATTTCAACATCTACAATAAAATCCACCACAATTCCATCAACCACCACCACCACAAAC
This sequence comes from Chrysanthemum seticuspe, assembly GCA_019973895.1. NCBI lineage: Eukaryota > Viridiplantae > Streptophyta > Magnoliopsida > Asterales > Asteraceae > Chrysanthemum > Chrysanthemum seticuspe. The sequence continues at coordinate 339,677,893 of BPTQ01000007.1, forward strand.
CTCATAACTGCAACCACCAACCGAAACCCACGAACAAAGGACCAAAAGAAAAGGAAACGACTCCCAAAAAAAGACCCGAAACCCACAACCATAACCGAAATCGAAACCGAATCCAGTCTGGTTTCCTTTCATTTGTTACCGGAGGAGGAAACGTTATTATCTGTGTGTTACATTGATGTTTCTGAGAATAACAAAGTCAATGATTCGTTTGGTACAAGGTTGTCCGCAAGTTCAACACAACTAATGCGCAAAAACGTAACAAGGATATGTTGACAAGTAAGTGGCATACGTTGAACTATAATTGCCAAAAGTTCAACTTTATCTACAAACATTTACAGTATTTGGGTCGTAGTGGAGGAAAACGAGGTTGATTCTGTCACACCCCCAAATTACCTGTTTTGCAGCGGAATGGAATTCCTGGGGATTGACTGTCATAGCATCACAGTTGCAGATATATTGAACGACCTAAAGTGTCGTTTGGAAAACACATCGTTTGATTTAATAAAACAATCAGAGTTTACAAAGTGTAGGTCCCAAATGAAAATCATCTTGTGCGGAAATAAGTTTGTTACAATTCAAACGATGTTTTAAAAGTACATAAAACCCAAGTGAGACGCGTCGTCACCACGACTCCATGATGTGTCCAAATGTATGCCATGAAGTGAATGCCTTAGATACCTGAGAATAAACATGCTAAAAAGGTCAACACAAAGGTTGAGTGAAATCCATAGGTTTAAGTAATTCGTTTGAACACAATCATCGTAGTGTGAGTTAAATTGTTTCACACTCATCGTTGAAAACAAAATCGTATTTATTTCACTAAGTTCATGACACCAAAGCGTAAACATCGCACCAATAAAAATTGGTAATCATCGTTTCATCGCCGCCCTAATAGGTAAACTTGCCAATTTACCTTACTGGTTCAAATATAGTGCGCTCGATTTCCCCTAACCGGGTCAATAAGAGCGGGAGTGTTAATTCCAATAGGCCTATTCACAATATTCGCGCTCACTCGCAAGTGACTAATGGTTCATGATGTAGGGACTTCGAACATGGCAAATACTTAGTGACAATAAAACATTCGGATATAGCATACAGTTCAAAGCATATGTGTTCGATTAAAAATGTAGCATGTATCTCCCCCAAGAGTTTGTAAAACAGTTAAAAGAGTAAAAGTGGGGCTATGAACTCACTTGATAAACTGGTATGATGACAAGAGTGAGTACACTGAGGTATAGCGGGAAACTTTAATCTGGACCTATTACAAATGATATGATATGATATTTAATGAGTTATGATGTAATGTTATGCATGCATTTCGTATGTTATTTATACCATTTACGGGTTTTGAAAATAATACTTATCGTCGAAAAATACTCTTTTGACGTCTTGACCATTCTTAAATCACTTTACAAGTATTTACGTCAAAATGTCATCCTACAATAGTTTCGTAATGATTTATTGTGAAATTTTAACTTTTCGTCGTAAAATAACGTCGTTGGAAATTTCATGAAAGTGACAAAAATGGCTTTGAAAAACTAGTCGTAAAATGGTGTACGTCGCACGTTAGGAAACGAACTCGACGGTTTTGGAAAGCTTGTATCAAAATCTAGAAGTTTCAGTTCAGAAGTTTTCGACATAAAGGTCTCGAACATAAAGATAATAAGGGTTAAAGATGGTGATTTTGTCTAAAATGTGGTTTAAAAATGAGTTTCGGCAAAGTTTAAGCATCCGTAAGTAAGTTATTACAACTCCGCTATACAAACGGTTGGTCGTTTTGGAAAATATGCTTGGTGATCTCGATTTTACTAGAAGACATCTCGTTACAAAAAGTTCCACATCATAGTTAAAAACAGCCTTCAACATGGTCATTTTAGTTACCGTAACACTTGTCTCGTAAAAATAATATAGTTTTTCTGAAAATAATAGTTACGGCAAGTTTATGAAAACGTGTATATCTTGGTCGTTTCAAATCCGTTTTCTACGTATTATATGTCCTTAGCTTCGTATCAAAGTATACTAATACATATTTGATAAGTCGAAATAATTTATGAAGCTTAAGGCTCGTTTTTGACTCGTACAAAATAAAAATAGTATGCTGAAATTTTCAGAAAATGTATATATCGTCGTCAAACTTGAAAAATTCATAACTTCTTCGTTATAACTCCGTTTTAATCCGTTCAAGCGGCCACGGTTTCGTTTTAAAGTATATTTTCTAAATATCAAGGCCAAAAATTCGTGCCTACTGTCGGATTTTCCAGAAAAACAAAACGAGATCAGACCACTATATATATTTGTCGAAAATAGTTTTTATCGTACTAAACCTATTCCAATCCCTTCAATTCAACTCCAAAGCTAATCTAATCCTACCATACACCTTCTTAGGGTGTCATGGGTTCCTAAACATCATCAAGACCAATAACTAACAAGGGAATAATTATAGGATGACCTTTATATATATAACTCTAAAAATCATGTAAAAATGGTATAAATCAACATAAGTCTTGCATGTTAGCTCCAAATATGAAGGAATAAATATGAAATGAAGATGAAATATGTAAAATGATAGTAATATGCTTACAAGTAAACTTGATGAGGTGCAAAGAACAAAGGTTTAACCTAAACACCCTAGGTTTTTATTTCAAAACCTTAATAAGAGTGTGATTCTAGATTGTTTATGCTTGAACTTGAGAAAAAAATTTGATCCCTTCTTGACTCCTATAGATGGCCGGTTATGAGAGAAGAACAAAGAGAGAAAGAAAGTTTTTGCTAACACTTGATGACTTATGAGATGAAATAATGAAGTAGGACTTTTAAGTAGAGTAAAAATCAATAAAATCAAAGAACCATACTAACATTAATTACCACCCTCCCCTTGGTCGGCCAAGGGGGAGGGATTTGTCAAAGATATTTTTTTTTTTCCTTTTTATAACATGTGTATAATATATTTGTATAAGTGTAAAAAAAAATGTAAGTAACATATGTAGTAATAATAACTTGTAAGGTAAATGGTAGCTTTTAGGTACAAGAAATTTTTAATAGATTAAAGTAGATTATAATGAGATCATAAAAATTGTAAAAATACATTCCTTGTAAAATTTGAGTGATATAATAATTTTCGTGTCGTTTTTAAGAAAAACGTCGTAATAATATAAATTTAACGATTTATATACGAAATAAATTTAAAACACTAGGTAAACTCAAAATATAGTTTTTATAAACTAAATGTAAGTATAAAATATGTCGGGATCATTTTTAGAAGTAACGGATTAAATGTTCAAAATAATAACTCACGCGATAACGTTTATTTAATATAAAATTTACGCGTTCAAGGTGAAATGCAATGTCATGAATGAACTATCATGATGCAAATGATGCTAATGAAGTGTAGACTAAACTTAGTCCATATGAAATGTTCGTGATGATATGATCAGGAATTCGCCGCTAAACCATAAAGGTTACGCGAATTTGGAACACGTAAACCTAGTTTACGATAAATGTTGAAATTGGTGAAGCATGAATCATTTTGAGAAGTGACCTGAAAGTACGAGTTGTCACATTCGCCCATCCAAAAAGGAATTCAGTCCCTGAATTCAGTTCGTGTTAGTCTATCGAATTTTTGAGTTTGTGATGAATATCGAGGAAAGAAGACATGGAGAAGTGTCGTTACGTCTATCGATGATTGAGAGTGTACAAAACATCATAGTAAAGAAAATATCGGATGAATCTCTCATAAGTAACACTTTGACTTTGAAATATGTGAAGATTTTGCTTGCACTAAGATTTATAATTAACTGCTCCCAACATAACATGATCTCTCCAAAATTAGACATAGTTAGCTAGGCTATGTATAATTAAGGAACGATGATGTGACGTTCGGTTTAGTTGTTATAACTCTCGATGTTTACAACGATTTAATCTGTGTCGCTAAAATGATAGTTAAAGTAAAAGGAATTAAAATTCTCGTAAATGATATCGAATCGAAAGGAAATAAAGTACGATAGATAAGAATATATTACAACGAGTGGTTTATCAAAAGTAGTACATCTTTAAGTTATAAAGTTTCGGATACGATGAAAGACATAAACTTGGTACAACGTAGTACATAAGGAGAAATAAGACTGTTAGTTTCCGAATTTCTTCAGTCTTCTGCGTCGTTGATACCTTGACGAGCTTCTCCTCCTTGTAACATGTATGCATTCCCATGAGCACCTTCAACTGGTTGACCTTGGTTTTGAGGACATTGATTTCGATAGTGTCCTTGTTCCCCACATCCGAAGCATGTGACTACGGCTTTACCTTTACAATCCCTGGCTAGATGTCCCGGTGTTTGGCATTTGTGGCACTTGGCAGGGCAAGGACCCGAGTGATGAAAATTACATCGATTACATAGTGGGTGTGTTCCAGCATACCCTCTACCTCTCATTGGTGCAGCGACATAAACCATTCCCGCTTCTTGCCTTCTATTTTGTTGTTGATGATGGTTAGTGTTACGGTTTTGGTTGTTGTTGTTATAACCTCCTTGGTCGTTTTCCCATTTTCTTTTGTTGTTGTTGATTTGGTTATCGTCGTTGTTGTTGTTGTTTTGGTTATTGTTGTAGTTGGTGCGGTTGTTGGGGTTGTTGTTGTTTTGGTTGGTGTTGGTGTACTTACCTCTCTTCACTACCTGGGCCATGAGCTTTTGAGTCACCCTAATAGCTTCCTCGATTGTTTGTGGATCAAACGAAGTCACATCTCCTTGAATAACCTCGGGAAGTCCCCCGATAAAAGCCTCTAGTAACTTCTCGTTATCCGAAACCATAGACGGGCATAACGCGGCCAATTCTTGGAATCTCCGAATGTAAGTGTCAATATCATACCCAGTTGTTACTAGTTCATAGAATTCTGTCTCCAACTTTTTCACTTCCGTACGAGGACAAAATTTCTTAGTTACCAAACCCTTGAATTGCTCCCAAGTAAGCTTGAAAGCATTCTCCATTCCCATCGGTTGAGCATATGAGTTCCACCACGACAATGCTCCATCGAGTAGTGTACTTGTAGCAAACTTGACCTTACTATCATCCGGGCAATTACACAGCAAAAACACGGACTCCAATTTCTCAAACCATCGCACCATGGCAGTGGCTCCTTCAGTCCCTTTAAACTTGGTGGGATCTCCACTTTTGAAATCCTTGTAAGAACAGCTCTTAACTCCGGATCCTCCTGCATTTCCAGTAGCAGCAGCAGCCGCGGCCTCGGCAGCAGCAGCAGCCACCGTTTCCCTTTCAATCCTTAATGCCTCTGCTACACTATCCCTTACCAACTTTTGAATAGCCGCTTGTGTCATTTCAGCTGTGGCTTTCTTCGATGCCATATCTTCTTCAAAACAAGAGGAAATGTGAGACGTAGCAAAATCCGATGTTAATAATAAACGCTCCAAAGAAATGTGATAAGAATGATAAGTTTGAGGTTATCTTTCAAAATAATCGACGGTTTCCTAAGAAATGGGTTATGAGATGTCGTAAGTGCTTCAAATGTATGATGGTTTAGTGACTTAGTGTGAATAGCGTGTAACTCGACATGTTAGTGATGAAACAAAGGAGTGAGAGTGACTTTGCCGTACTTAAAGGTTTATCTCAGCATTCGACGTTATCGGTGATGAGTCAACTGATATAAAAATTATGATAGGGAATGACAAGGAATTCTCCACATTAGAGTATGAAGAAATAATAATGGAATGGGCATTTAAAGGCATCCATGTGACAATCGATATGAAATGAAAGTAAATAACTCGAAAAATGTACGTATAAATCGCATGTAAAGTGAACATGCACTTATGATGAAATGATGAGATGCTATGATAATGTAGTTATAGTCTAGGGTCAATGATGCAACCTAGTTCTCTATAACCGAAGCTCTGATGCCAATCTGTCACACCCCCAAATTACCTGTTTTGCAGCGGAATGGAATTCCTGGGGATTGACTGTCATAACATCACATTTGCAGATATATTGAACGACCTAAAGTGTCGTTTGGAAAACACATCGTTTGATTTAATAAAACAATCAGAGTTTACAAAGTGTAGGTCCCAAATGAAAATCATCTTGTGCGGAAATAAGTTTGTTACAATTCAAACGATGTTTTAAAAGTACATAAAACCCAAGTGAGACGCGTCGTCACCACGACTCCATGATGTGTCCAAATGTATGCCATGAAGTGAATGCCTTAGATACCTGAGAATAAACATGCTAAAAAGGTCAACACAAAGGTTGAGTGAAATCCATAGGTTTAAGTAATTCGTTTGAACACAATCATCGTAGTGTGAGTTAAATTGTTTCACACTCATCGTTGAAAACAAAATCGTATTTATTTCACTAAGTTCATGACACCAAAGCGTAAACATCGCACCAATAAAAATTGGTAATCATCGTTTCATCGCCGCCCTAATAGGTAAACTTGCCAATTTACCTTACTGGTTCAAATATAGTGCGCTCGATTTCCCCTAACCGGGTCAATAAGAGCGGGAGTGTTAATTCCAATAGGCCTATTCACAATATTCGTGCTCACTCGCAAGTGACTAATGGTTCATGATGTAGGGACTTCGAACATGGCAAATACTTAGTGACAATAAAACATTCGGATATAGCATACAGTTCAAAGCATATGTGTTCGATTAAAAATGTAGCATGTATCTCCCCCAAGAGTTTGTAAAACAGTTAAAAGAGTAAAAGTGGGGCTATGAACTCACTTGATAAACTGGTATGATGACAAGAGTGAGTACACTGAGGTATAGCGGGAAACTTTAATCTGGACCTATTACAAATGATATGATATGATATGTAATGAGTTATGATGTAATGTTATGCATGCATTTCGTATGTTATTTATACCATTTACGGGTTTTGAAAATATTACTTATCGTCGAAAAATACTCTTTTGACGTCTTGACCATTCTTAAATCACTTTACAAGTATTTACGTCAAAATGTCATCCTACAATGGTTTCGTAATGATCTATGGTGAAATTTTCACTTTTTCGTCGTAAAATAAAGTCGTCGAAATTTCATGAAATTGACAAAAATGGCTTCGAAAAACTAGTCGTAAAATGGTGTACGTTGATCGTTAGGAAACGAACTCGACAGGTTTTAGAAAGTTTGTATCAAAATCTAAAGTTTCAGTTCAGGAGTTTTCGACATAAAAGTCTCGAACATAAAGATAATAAGGGTTAAAGTTGGTGATTTTGTCTAATTGTTGTGTAAAAAGTGAGTTTCGGCCAAGTTTGAGCAACCGTAAATAATTTATTAAAACTCCGCTATACAAACGGTTGATTGTTTTGAAAATATGCTTGGTGATCTTAATTTCATTAGAAGACATTTTGTTCCAAAAAGTTCCACATCCACGTTAAAAACAGCCTTCAACATGGTCATTTTAGTTACCGTAACACTTGTCTCGTAAAAATAATATAGTTTTTCTGAAAATAATAGTTACGGCAAGTTTATGAAAACGTGTATATCTTGGTCGTTTCAAATCCGTTTTCTACGTATTATATGTCCTTAGCTTCGTATCAAAGTATACTAATACATATTTGATAAGTCGAAATAATTTATGAAGCTTAAGGCTCGTTTTTGACTCGTACAAAATAAAAATAGTATGCTGAAATTTTCAGAAAATGTATATATCGTCGTCAAACTTGAAAAATTCATAACTTCTTCGTTATAACTCCGTTTTAATCCGTTCAAGCGGCCACGGTTTCGTTTTAAAGTATATTTTCTAAATATCAAGGCCAAAAATTCGTGCCTACTGTCGGATTTTCCAGAAAAACAAAACGAGATCAGACCACTATATATATTTGTCGAAAATAGTTTTTATCGTACTAAACCTATTCCAATCCCTTCAATTCAACTCCAAAGCTAATCTAATCCTACCATACACCTTCTTAGGGTGTCATGGGTTCCTAAACATCATCAAGACCAATAACTAACAAGGGAATAATTATAGGATGACCTTTATATATATAACTCTAAAAATCATGTAAAAATGGTATAAATCAACATAAGTCTTGCATGTTAGCTCCAAATATGAAGGAATAAATATGAAATGAAGATGAAATATGTAAAATGATAGTAATATGCTTACAAGTAAACTTGATGAGGTGCAAAGAACAAAGGTTTAACCTAAACACCCTAGGTTTTTATTTCAAAACCTTAATAAGAGTGTGATTCTAGATTGTTTATGCTTGAACTTGAGAAAAAAATTTGATCCCTTCTTGACTCCTATAGATGGCCGGTTATGAGAGAAGAACAAAGAGAGAAAGAAAGTTTTTGCTAACACTTGATGACTTATGAGATGAAATAATGAAGTAGGACTTTTAAGTAGAGTAAAAATCAATAAAATCAAAGAACCATACTAACATTAATTACCACCCTCCCCTTGGTCGGCCAAGGGGGAGGGATTTGTCAAAGATATTTTTTTTTTCCTTTTTATAACATGTGTATAATATATTTGTATAAGTGTAAAAAAAAATGTAAGTAACATATGTAGTAATAATAACTTGTAAGGTAAATGGTAGCTTTTAGGTACAAGAAATTTTTAATAGATTAAAGTAGATTATAATGAGATCATAAAAATTGTAAAAATACATTCCTTGTAAAATTTGAGTGATATAATAATTTTCGTGTCGTTTTTAAGAAAAACGTCGTAATAATATAAATTTAACGATTTATATACGAAATAAATTTAAAACACTAGGTAAACTCAAAATATAGTTTTTATAAACTAAATGTAAGTATAAAATATGTCGGGATCATTTTTAGAAGTAACGGATTAAATGTTCAAAATAATAACTCACGCGATAACGTTTATTTAATATAAAATTTACGCGTTCAAGGTGAAATGCAATGTCATGAATGAACTATCATGATGCAAATGATGCTAATGAAGTGTAGACTAAACTTAGTCCATATGAAATGTTCGTGATGATATGATCAGGAATTCGCCGCTAAACCATAAAGGTTACGCGAATTTGGAACACGTAAACCTAGTTTACGATAAATGTTGAAATTGGTGAAGCATGAATCATTTTGAGAAGTGACCTGAAAGTACGAGTTGTCACATTCGCCCATCCAAAAAGGAATTCAGTCCCTGAATTCAGTTCGTGTTAGTCTATCGAATTTTTGAGTTTGTGATGAATATCGAGGAAAGAAGACATGGAGAAGTGTCGTTACGTCTATCGATGATTGAGAGTGTACAAAACATCATAGTAAAGAAAATATCGGATGAATCTCTCATAAGTAACACTTTGACTTTGAAATATGTGAAGATTTTGCTTGCACTAAGATTTATAATTAACTGCTCCCAACATAACATGATCTCTCCAAAATTAGACATAGTTAGCTAGGCTATGTATAATTAAGGAACGATGATGTGACGTTCGGTTTAGTTGTTATAACTCTCGATGTTTACAACGATTTAATCTGTGTCGCTAAAATGATAGTTAAAGTAAAAGGAATTAAAATTCTCGTAAATGATATCGAATCGAAAGGAAATAAAGTACGATAGATAAGAATATATTACAACGAGTGGTTTATCAAAAGTAGTACATCTTTAAGTTATAAAGTTTCGGATACGATGAAAGACATAAACTTGGTACAACGTAGTACATAAGGAGAAATAAGACTGTTAGTTTCCGAATTTCTTCAGTCTTCTGCGTCGTTGATACCTTGACGAGCTTCTCCTCCTTGTAACATGTATGCATTCCCATGAGCACCTTCAACTGGTTGACCTTGGTTTTGAGGACATTGATTTCGATAGTGTCCTTGTTCCCCACATCCGAAGCATGTGACTACGGCTTTACCTTTACAATCCCTGGCTAGATGTCCCGGTGTTTGGCATTTGTGGCACTTGGCAGGGCAAGGACCCGAGTGATGAAAATTACATCGATTACATAGTGGGTGTGTTCCAGCATACCCTCTACCTCTCATTGGTGCAGCGACATAAACCATTCCCGCTTCTTGCCTTCTATTTTGTTGTTGATGATGGTTAGTGTTACGGTTTTGGTTGTTGTTATAACCTCCTTGGCCGTTTTCCCATTTTCTTTTGTTGTTATTGATTTGGTTATCGTCGTTGTTGTTGTTGTTTTGGTTATTGTTGTAGTTGGTGCGGTTGTTGGGGTTGTTGTTGTTTTGGTTGGTGTTGGTGTACTTACCTCTCTTCACTACCTGGGCCATGAGCTTTTGAGTCACCCTAATAGCTTCCTCGATTGTTTGTGGATCAAACGAAGTCACATCTCCTTGGATAACCTCGGGAAGTCCCCCGATAAAAGCCTCTAGTAACTTCTCGTTATCCGAAACCATAGACGGGCATAACGCGGCCAATTCTTGGAATCTCCGAATGTAAGTGTCAATATCATACCCAGTTGTTACTAGTTCATAGAATTCTGTCTCCAACTTTTTCACTTCCGTACGAGGACAAAATTTCTTAGTTACCAAACCCTTGAATTGCTCCCAAGTAAGCTTGAAAGCATTCTCCATTCCCATCGGTTGAGCATATGAGTTCCACCACGACAATGCTCCATCGAGTAGTGTACTTGTAGCAAACTTGACCTTACTATCATCCGGGCAATTACACAGCAAAAACACGGACTCCAATTTCTCGAACCATCGCACCATGGCAGTGGCTCCTTCAGTCCCTTTAAACTTGGTGGGATCTCCACTTTTGAAATCCTTGTAAGAACAGCTCTTAACTCCGGATCCTCCTGCATTTCCAGTAGCAGCAGCAAGCCTTGCGGCTTCAGCAGCAGCCGCGGACTCGGCAGCAGCAGCAGCCACCGTTTCCCTTTCAATCCTTAATGCCTCTGCTACACTATCCCTTACCAACTTTTGAATAGCCGCTTGTGTCATTTCAGCTGTGGCTTTCTTCGGTGCCATATCTTCTTCAAAACAAGATGAAATGTGAGACGTAGCAAAATCCAATGTTAATAATAAACGCTCCAAAGAAATGTGATAAGAATGATAAGTTTGAGGTTATCTTTCAAAATAATCGACGGTTTCCTAAGAAATGGGTTATGAGATGTCGTAAGTGCTTCAAATGTATGATGGTTTAGTGACTTAGTGTGAATAGCGTGTAACTCGACATGTTAGTGATGAAACAAAGGAGTGAGAGTGACTTTGCCGTACTTAAAGGTTTATCTCAGCATTCGACGTTATCGGTGATGAGTCAACTGATATAAAAATTATGATAGGGAATGACAAGGAATTCTCCACATTAGAGTATGAAGAAAGAATAATGGAATGGGCATTTAAAGGCATCCATGTGACAATCGATATGAAATGAAAGTAAATAACTCGAAAAATGTACGTATAAATCGCATGTAAAGTGAACATGCACTTATGATGAAATGATGAGATGCTATGATAATGTAGTTATAGTCTAGGGTCAATGATGCAACCTAGTTCTCTATAACCGAAGCTCTGATGCCAATCTGTCACACCCCCAAATTACCTGTTTTGCAGCGGAATGGAATTCCTGGGGATTGACTGTCATAGCATCACAATCACAGTTATATTGAACGACCTAAAGTGTCGTTTGGAAAATACATCGTTTGATTTAATAAAATAATCAGAGTTACAACATAGGTCCCAAAAGTTTACAAAGTTTGCGGAAATATAAATATATTACAAGTCCAAACGATGGTTTTAAAAGAAAGTGCCATAATGTACAATGATGTAAGTCGACACCGCGACTCAAAAGGTGGTTCCTTAACCATGCCATGATGATAATGCCTTAGATACCTGAGAATAAACATGCTAAAAAGGTCAACACAAAGGTTGAGTGAAATCCATAGGTTTAAGTAATTCGTTTGAACACAATAATCGTAGTGTGAGTTAAATTGTTTCACACTCATCGTTGAAAACAAAATCGTATTTATTTCACTAAGTTCATGACACCAAAGCGTAAACATCGCACCAATAAAAATTGGTAATCATCGTTTCATCGCCGCCCTAATAGGTAAACTTGCCAATTTACCTTACTGGTTCAAATATAGTGCGCTCGATTTCCCCTAACCGGGTCAATAAGAGCGGGAGTGTTAATTCCAATAGGCCTATTCACAATATTCGCGCTCACTCGCAAGTGACTAATGGTTCATGATGTAGGGACTTCGAACATGGCAAATACTTAGTGACAATAAAACATTCGGATATAGCATACAGTTCAAAGCATATGTGTTCGATTAAAAATGTAGCATGTATCTCCCCCAAGAGTTTGTAAAACAGTTAAAAGAGTAAAAGTGGGGCTATGAACTCACTTGATAAACTGGTATGATGACAAGAGTGAGTACACTGAGGTATAGCGGGAAACTTTAATCTGGACCTATTACAAATGATATGATATGATATTTAATGAGTTATGATGTAATGTTATGCATGCATTTCGTATGTTATTTATACCATTTACGGGTTTTGAAAATAATACTTATCGTCGAAAAATACTCTTTTGACGTCTTGACCATTCTTAAATCACTTTACAAGTATTTACGTCAAAATGTCATCCTACAATAGTTTCGTAATGATTTATTGTGAAATTTTAACTTTTCGTCGTAAAATAACGTCGTTGGAAATTTCATGAAAGTGACAAAAATGGCTTTGAAAAACTAGTCGTAAAATGGTGTACGTCGCACGTTAGGAAACGAACTCGACGGTTTTGGAAAGCTTGTATCAAAATCTAGAAGTTTCAGTTCAGAAGTTTTCGACATAAAGGTCTCGAACATAAAGATAATAAGGGTTAAAGATGGTGATTTTGTCTAAAATGTGGTTTAAAAATGAGTTTCGGCAAAGTTTAAGCATCCGTAAGTAAGTTATTACAACTCCGCTATACAAACGGTTGGTCGTTTTGGAAAATATGCTTGGTGATCTCGATTTTACTAGAAGACATCTCGTTACAAAAAGTTCCACATCATAGTTAAAAACAGCCTTCAACATGGTCATTTTAGTTACCGTAACACTTGTCTCGTAAAAATAATATAGTTTTTCTGAAAATAATAGTTACGGCAAGTTTATGAAAACGTGTATATCTTGGTCGTTTCAAATCCGTTTTCTACGTATTATATGTCCTTAGCTTCGTATCAAAGTATACTAATACATATTTGATAAGTCGAAATAATTTATGAAGCTTAAGGCTCGTTTTTGACTCGTACAAAATAAAAATAGTATGCTGAAATTTTCAGAAAATGTATATATCGTCGTCAAACTTGAAAAATTCATAACTTCTTCGTTATAACTCCGTTTTAATCCGTTCAAGCGGCCACGGTTTCGTTTTAAAGTATATTTTCTAAATATCAAGGCCAAAAATTCGTGCCTACTGTCGGATTTTCCAGAAAAACAAAACGAGATCAGACCACTATATATATTTGTCGAAAATAGTTTTTATCGTACTAAACCTATTCCAATCCCTTCAATTCAACTCCAAAGCTAATCTAATCCTACCATACACCTTCTTAGGGTGTCATGGGTTCCTAAACATCATCAAGACCAATAACTAACAAGGGAATAATTATAGGATGACCTTTATATATATAACTCTAAAAATCATGTAAAAATGGTATAAATCAACATAAGTCTTGCATGTTGGCTCCAAATATGAAGGAATAAATATGAAATGAAGATGAAATATGTAAAATGATAGTAATATGCTTACAAGTAAACTTGATGAGGTGCAAAGAACAAAGGTTTAACCTAAACACCCTAGGTTTTTATTTCAAAACCTTAATAAGAGTGTGATTCTATATTGTTTATGCTTGAACTTGAGAAAAAAATTTGATCCCTTCTTGACTCCTATAGATGGCCGGTTATGAGAGAAGAACAAAGAGAGAAAGAAAGTTTTTGCTAACACTTGATGACTTATGAGATGAGATAGTAAATCAAGTAAGACTTTTATGTAGTGTAATAATATTTTCAATCAAGAAACCATGCCACCAATTAATGACACCCTCCCCCTTGGTCGGCCAAGGGGGGAGGAATATGTCTAAGATATTTTTTTTTTTCTTTTCTAATTATTGTGTAAATGTTTACTTGAATAATTTGTAAGAAAGTGTAAGTAAATGTGTAGGAAAATGTAACTTGTAAGGTAAATGGTAACTTTTTGGTACAAGTAAGTTTTTAATAGGTCAAAATAGAATGTAATGAGATAATAAAAATTGTAAAAATACATTCCTTGTGAAATTTGAGTGATAAAATAATTATCGTGTAGTTTTTAAGAAAAACACCGTAATAATATAAATTTAACAATTTATATACAAAATAAATTTAAAACACTAGGTAAACTCAAAATATAGTTTTTATAAACTAAATGTAAGTATAAAAATATATCGGGATCATTTTTAGAAATAACGGATTAAATATTCAAAATAATAACTCACGCGATAACGTTTATTTAATATAAAATTTACGCGTTCAAGGTGAAATGCAATGTCATGAATGAACTATCATGATGCAAATGATGCTAATGAAGTGTAGACTAAACTTAGTCCATATGAAATGTTCGTGATGATATGATCAGGAATTCGCCGCTAAACCATAAAGGTTACGCGAATTTGGAACACGTAAACCTAGTTTACGATAAATGTTGAAATTGGTGAAGCATGAATCATTTTGAGAAGTGACCTGAAAGTACGAGTTGTCACATTCGCCCATCCAAAAAGGAATTCAGTCCCTGAATTCAGTTCGTGTTAGTCTATCGAATTTTTGAGTTTGTGATGAATATCGAGGAAAGAAGACATGGAGAAGTGTCGTTACGTCTATCGATGATTGAGAGTGTACAAAACATCATAGTAAAGAAAATATCGGATGAATCTCTCATAAGTAACACTTTGACTTTGAAATATGTGAAGATTTTGCTTGCACTAAGATTTATAATTAACTGCTCCCAACATAACATGATCTCTCCAAAATTAGACATAGTTAGCTAGGCTATGTATAATTAAGGAACGATGATGTGACGTTCGGTTTAGTTGTTATAACTCTCGATGTTTACAACGATTTAATCTGTGTCGCTAAAATGATAGTTAAAGTAAAAGGAATTAAAATTCTCGTAAATGATATCGAATCGAAAGGAAATAAAGTACGATAGATAAGAATATATTACAACGAGTGGTTTATCAAAAGTAGTACATCTTTAAGTTATAAAGTTTCGGATACGATGAAAGACATAAACTTGGTACAACGTAGTACATAAGGAGAAATAAGACTGTTAGTTTCCGAATTTCTTCAGTCTTCTGCGTCGTTGATACCTTGACGAGCTTCTCCTCCTTGTAACATGTATGCATTCCCATGAGCACCTTCAACTGGTTGACCTTGGTTTTGAGGACATTGATTTCGATAGTGTCCTTGTTCCCCACATCCGAAGCATGTGACTACGGCTTTACCTTTACAATCCCTGGCTAGATGTCCCGGTGTTTGGCATTTGTGGCACTTGGCAGGGCAAGGACCCGAGTGATGAAAATTACATCGATTACATAGTGGGTGTGTTCCAGCATACCCTCTACCTCTCATTGGTGCAGCGACATAAACCATTCCCGCTTCTTGCCTTCTATTTTGTTGTTGATGATGGTTAGTGTTACGGTTTTGGTTGTTGTTATAACCTCCTTGGTCGTTTTCCCATTTTCTTTTGTTGTTATTGATTTGGTTATCGTCGTTGTTGTTGTTGTTTTGGTTATTGTTGTAGTTGGTGCGGTTGTTGGGGTTGTTGTTGTTTTGGTTGGTGTTGGTGTACTTACCTCTCTTCACTACCTGGGCCATGAGCTTTTGAGTCACCCTAATAGCTTCCTCGATTGTTTGTGGATCAAACGAAGTCACATCTCCTTGGATAACCTCGGGAAGTCCCCCGATAAAAGCCTCTAGTAACTTCTCGTTATCCGAAACCATAGACGGGCATAACGCGGCCAATTCTTGGAATCTCCGAATGTAAGTGTCAATATCATACCCAGTTGTTACTAGTTCATAGAATTCTGTCTCCAACTTTTTCACTTCCGTACGAGGACAAAATTTCTTAGTTACCAAACCCTTGAATTGCTCCCAAGTAAGCTTGAAAGCATTCTCCATTCCCATCGGTTGAGCATATGAGTTCCACCACGACAATGCTCCATCGAGTAGTGTACTTGTAGCAAACTTGACCTTACTATCATCCGGGCAATTACACAGCAAAAACACGGACTCCAATTTCTCGAACCATCGCACCATGGCAGTGGCTCCTTCAGTCCCTTTAAACTTGGTGGGATCTCCACTTTTGAAATCCTTGTAAGAACAGCTCTTAACTCCGGATCCTCCTGCATTTCCAGTAGCAGCAGCAAGCCTTGCGGCTTCAGCAGCAGCCGCGGCCTCGGCAGCAATAGCAGCCACCGTTTCCCTTTCAATCCTTAATGCCTCTGCTACACTATCCCTTACCAACTTTTGAATAGCCGCTTGTGTCATTTCAGCTGTGGCTTTCTTCGGTGCCATATCTTCTTCAAAACAAGATGAAATGTGAGACGTAGCAAAATCCAATGTTAATAATAAACGCTCCAAAGAAATGTGATAAGAATGATAAGTTTGAGGTTATCTTTCAAAATAATCGACGGTTTCCTAAGAAATGGGTTATGAGATGTCGTAAGTGCTTCAAATGTATGATGGTTTAGTGACTTAGTGTGAATAGCGTGTAACTCGACATGTTAGTGATGAAACAAAGGAGTGAGAGTGACTTTGCCGTACTTAAAGGTTTATCTCAGCATTCGACGTTATCGGTGATGAGTCAACTGATATAAAAATTATGATAGGGAATGACAAGGAATTCTCCACATTAGAGTATGAAGAAAGAATAATGGAATGGGCATTTAAAGGCATCCATGTGACAATCGATATGAAATGAAAGTAAATAACTCGAAAAATGTACGTATAAATCGCATGTAAAGTGAACATGCACTTATGATGAAATGATGAGATGCTATGATAATGTAGTTATAGTATAGGGTCAATGATGCAACCTAGTTCTCTATAACCGAAGCTCTGATGCCAATCTGTCACACCCCCAAATTACCTGTTTTGCAGCGGAATGGAATTCCTGGGGATTGACTGTCATAGCATCACAGTTGCAGATATATTGAACGACCTAAAGTGTCGTTTGGAAAACACATCGTTTGATTTAATAAAACAATCAGAGTTTACAAAGTGTAGGTCCCAAATGAAAATCATCTTGTGCGGAAATAAGTTTGTTACAATTCAAACGATGTTTTAAAAGTACATAAAACCCAAGTGAGACGCGTCGTCACCACGACTCCATGATGTGTCCAAATGTATGCCATGAAGTGAATGCCTTAGATACCTGAGAATAAACATGCTAAAAAGGTCAACACAAAGGTTGAGTGAAATCCATAGGTTTAAGTAATTCGTTTGAACACAATCATCGTAGTGTGAGTTAAATTGTTTCACACTCATCGTTGAAAACAAAATCGTATTTATTTCACTAAGTTCATGACACCAAAGCGTAAACATCGCACCAATAAAAATTGGTAATCATCGTTTCATCGCCGCCCTAATAGGTAAACTTGCCAATTTACCTTACTGGTTCAAATATAGTGCGCTCGATTTCCCCTAACCGGGTCAATAAGAGCGGGAGTGTTAATTCCAATAGGCCTATTCACAATATTCGCGCTCACTCGCAAGTGACTAATGGTTCATGATGTAGGGACTTCGAACATGGCAAATACTTAGTGACAATAAAACATTCGGATATAGCATACAGTTCAAAGCATATGTGTTCGATTAAAAATGTAGCATGTATCTCCCCCAAGAGTTTGTAAAACAGTTAAAAGAGTAAAAGTGGGGCTATGAACTCACTTGATAAACTGGTATGATGACAAGAGTGAGTACACTGAGGTATAGCGGGAAACTTTAATCTGGACCTATTACAAATGATATGATATGATATGTAATGAGTTATGATGTAATGTTATGCATGCATTTCGTATGTTATTTATACCATTTACGGGTTTTGAAAATAATACTTATCGTCGAAAAATACTCTTTTGACGTCTTGACCATTCTTAAATCACTTTACAAGTATTTACGTCAAAATGTCATCCTACAATAGTTTCGTAATGATTTATTGTGAAATTTTAACTTTTCGTCGTAAAATAACGTCGTTGGAAATTTCATGAAAGTGACAAAAATGGCTTTGAAAAACTAGTCGTAAAATGGTGTACGTCGCACGTTAGGAAACGAACTCGACGGTTTTGGAAAGCTTGTATCAAAATCTAGAAGTTTCAGTTCAGAAGTTTTCGACATAAAGGTCTCGAACATAAAGATAATAAGGGTTAAAGATGGTGATTTTGTCTAAAATGTGGTTTAAAAATGAGTTTCGGCAAAGTTTAAGCATCCGTAAGTAAGTTATTACAACTCCGCTATACAAACGGTTGGTCGTTTTGGAAAATATGCTTGGTGATCTCGATTTTACTAGAAGACATCTCGTTACAAAAAGTTCCACATCATAGTTAAAAACAGCCTTCAACATGGTCATTTTAGTTACCGTAACACTTGTCTCGTAAAAATAATATAGTTTTTCTGAAAATAATAGTTACGGCAAGTTTATGAAAACGTGTATATCTTGGTCGTTTCAAATCCGTTTTCTACGTATTATATGTCCTTAGCTTCGTATCAAAGTATACTAATACATATTTGATAAGTCGAAATAATTTATGAAGCTTAAGGCTCGTTTTTGACTCGTACAAAATAAAAATAGTATGCTGAAATTTTCAGAAAATGTATATATCGTCGTCAAACTTGAAAAATTCATAACTTCTTCGTTATAACTCCGTTTTAATCCGTTCAAGCGGCCACGGTTTCGTTTTAAAGTATATTTTCTAAATATCAAGGCCAAAAATTCGTGCCTACTGTCGGATTTTCCAGAAAAACAAAACGAGATCAGACCACTATATATATTTGTCGAAAATAGTTTTTATCGTACTAAACCTATTCCAATCCCTTCAATTCAACTCCAAAGCTAATCTAATCCTACCATACACCTTCTTAGGGTGTCATGGGTTCCTAAACATCATCAAGACCAATAACTAACAAGGGAATAATTATAGGATGACCTTTATATATATAACTCTAAAAATCATGTAAAAATGGTATAAATCAACATAAGTCTTGCATGTTGGCTCCAAATATGAAGGAATAAATATGAAATGAAGATGAAATATGTAAAATGATAGTAATATGCTTACAAGTAAACTTGATGAGGTGCAAAGAACAAAGGTTTAACCTAAACACCCTAGGTTTTTATTTCAAAACCTTAATAAGAGTGTGATTCTAGATTGTTTATGCTTGAACTTGAGAAAAAAATTTGATCCCTTCTTGACTCCTATAGATGGCCGGTTATGAGAGAAGAACAAAGAGAGAAAGAAAGTTTTTGCTAACACTTGATGACTTATGAGATGAAATAATGAAGTAGGACTTTTAAGTAGAGTAAAAATCAATAAAATCAAAGAACCATACTAACATTAATTACCACCCTCCCCTTGGTCGGCCAAGGGGGAGGGATTTGTCAAAGATATTATTTTTTTTTCCTTTTTATAACATGTGTATAATATATTTGTATAAGTGTAAAAAAAAATGTAAGTAACATATGTAGTAATAATAACTTGTAAGGTAAATGGTAGCTTTTAGGTACAAGAAATTTTTAATAGATTAAAGTAGATTATAATGAGATCATAAAAATTGTAAAAATACATTCCTTGTAAAATTTGAGTGATATAATAATTTTCGTGTCGTTTTTAAGAAAAACGTCGTAATAATATAAATTTAACGATTTATATACGAAATAAATTTAAAACACTAGGTAAACTCAAAATATAGTTTTTATAAACTAAATGTAAGTATAAAATATGTCGGGATCATTTTTAGAAGTAACGGATTAAATGTTCAAAATAATAACTCACGCGATAACGTTTATTTAATATAAAATTTACGCGTTCAAGGTGAAATGCAATGTCATGAATGAACTATCATGATGCAAATGATGCTAATGAAGTGTAGACTAAACTTAGTCCATATGAAATGTTCGTGATGATATGATCAGGAATTCGCCGCTAAACCATAAAGGTTACACGAATTTGGAACACGTAAACCTAGTTTACGATAAATGTTGAAATTGGTGAAGCATGAATCATTTTGAGAAGTGACCTGAAAGTACGAGTTGTCACATTCGCCCATCCAAAAAGGAATTCAGTCCCTGAATTCAGTTCGTGTTAGTCTATCGAGTTTTTGAGTTTGTGATGAATATCGAGGAAAGAAGACATGGAGAAGTGTCGTTACGTCTATCGATGATTGAGAGTGTACAAAACATCATAGTAAAGAAAATATCGGATGAATCTCTCATAAGTAACACTTTGACTTTGAAATATGTGAAGATTTTGCTTGCACTAAGATTTATAATTAACTGCTCCCAACATAACATGATCTCTCCAAAATTAGACATAGTTAGCTAGGCTATGTATAATTAAGGAACGATGATGTGACGTTCGGTTTAGTTGTTATAACTCTCGATGTTTACAACGATTTAATCTGTGTCGCTAAAATGATAGTTAAAGTAAAAGGAATTAAAATTCTCGTAAATGATATCGAATCGAAAGGAAATAAAGTACGATAGATAAGAATATATTACAACGAGTGGTTTATCAAAAGTAGTACATCTTTAAGTTATAAAGTTTCGGATACGATGAAAGACATAAACTTGGTACAACGTAGTACATAAGGAGAAATAAGACTGTTAGTTTCCGAATTTCTTCAGTCTTCTGCGTCGTTGATACCTTGACGAGCTTCTCCTCCTTGTAACATGTATGCATTCCCATGAGCACCTTCAACTGGTTGACCTTGGTTTTGAGGACATTGATTTCGATAGTGTCCTTGTTCCCCACATCCGAAGCATGTGACTACGGCTTTACCTTTACAATCCCTGGCTAGATGTCCCGGTGTTTGGCATTTGTGGCACTTGGCAGGGCAAGGACCCGAGTGATGAAAATTACATCGATTACATAGTGGGTGTGTTCCAGCATACCCTCTACCTCTCATTGGTGCAGCGACATAAACCATTCCCGCTTCTTGCCTTCTATTTTGTTGTTGATGATGGTTAGTGTTACGGTTTTGGTTGTTGTTATAACCTCCTTGGTCGTTTTCCCATTTTCTTTTGTTGTTATTGATTTGGTTATCGTCGTTGTTGTTGTTGTTTTGGTTATTGTTGTAGTTGGTGCGGTTGTTGGGGTTGTTGTTGTTTTGGTTGGTGTTGGTGTACTTACCTCTTTTCACTACCTGGGCCATGAGCTTTTGAGTCACCCTAATAGCTTCCTCGATTGTTTGTGGATCAAACGAAGTCACATCTCCTTGGATAACCTCGGGAAGTCCCCCGATAAAAGCCTCTAGTAACTTCTCGTTATCCGAAACCATAGACGGGCATAACGCGGCCAATTCTTGGAATCTCCGAATGTAAGTGTCAATATCATACCCAGTTGTTACTAGTTCATAGAATTCTGTCTCCAACTTTTTCACTTCCGTACGAGGACAAAATTTCTTAGTTACCAAACCCTTGAATTGCTCCCAAGTAAGCTTGAAAGCATTCTCCATTCCCATCGGTTGAGCATATGAGTTCCACCACGACAATGCTCCATCGAGTGGTGTACTTGTAGCAAACTTGACCTTACTATCATCCGGGCAATTACACAGCAAAAACACGGACTCCAATTTCTCGAACCATCGCACCATGGCAGTGGCTCCTTCAGTCCCTTTAAACTTGGTGGGATCTCCACTTTTGAAATCCTTGTAAGAACAGCTCTTAACTCCGGATCCTCCTGCATTTCCAGTAGCAGCAGCAAGCCTTGCGGCTTCAGCAGCAGCCGCGGCCTCGGCAGCAGCAGCAGCCACCGTTTCCCTTTCAATCCTTAATGCCTCTGCTACACTATCCCTTACCAACTTTTGAATAGCCGCTTGTGTCATTTCAGCTGTGGCTTTCTTCGGTGCCATATCTTCTTCAAAACAAGAGGAAATGTGAGACGTAGCAAAATCCGATGTTAATAATAAACGCTCCAAAGAAATGTGATAAGAATGATAAGTTTGAGGTTATCTTTTAAAATAATCGACGGTTTCCTAAGAAATGGGTTATGAGATGTCGTAAGTGCTTCAAATGTATGATGGTTTAGTGACTTAGTGTGAATAGCGTGTAACTCGACATGTTAGTGATGAAACAAAGGAGTGAGAGTGACTTTGCCGTACTTAAAGGTTTATCTCAGCATTCGACGTTATCGGTGATGAGTCAACTGATATAAAAATTATGATAGGGAATGACAAGGAATTCTCCACATTAGAGTATGAAGAAAGAATAATGGAATGGGCATTTAAAGGCATCCATGTGACAATCGATATGAAATGAAAGTAAATAACTCGAAAAATGTACGTATAAATCGCATGTAAAGTGAACATGCACTTATGATGAAATGATGAGATGCTATGATAATGTAGTTATAGTATAGGGTCAATGATGCAACCTAGTTCTCTATAACCGAAGCTCTGATGCCAATCTGTCACACCCCCAAATTACCTGTTTTGCAGCGGAATGGAATTCCTGGGGATTGACTGTCATAGCATCACAGTTGCAGATATATTGAACGACCTAAAGTGTCGTTTGGAAAACACATCGTTTGATTTAATAAAACAATCAGAGTTTACAAAGTGTAGGTCCCAAATGAAAATCATCTTGTGCGGAAATAAGTTTGTTACAATTCAAACGATGTTTTAAAAGTACATAAAACCCAAGTGAGACGCGTCGTCACCACGACTCCATGATGTGTCCAAATGTATGCCATGAAGTGAATGCCTTAGATACCTGAGAATAAACATGCTAAAAAGGTCAACACAAAGGTTGAGTGAAATCCATAGGTTTAAGTAATTCGTTTGAACACAATCATCGTAGTGTGAGTTAAATTGTTTCACACTCATCGTTGAAAACAAAATCGTATTTATTTCACTAAGTTCATGACACCAAAGCGTAAACATCGCACCAATAAAAATTGGTAATCATCGTTTCATCGCCGCCCTAATAGGTAAACTTGCCAATTTACCTTACTGGTTCAAATATAGTGCGCTCGATTTCCCCTAACCGGGTCAATAAGAGCGGGAGTGTTAATTCCAATAGGCCTATTCACAATATTCGCGCTCACTCGCAAGTGACTAATGGTTCATGATGTAGGGACTTCGAACATGGCAAATACTTAGTGACAATAAAACATTCGGATATAGCATACAGTTCAAAGCATATGTGTTCGATTAAAAATGTAGCATGTATCTCCCCCAAGAGTTTGTAAAACAGTTAAAAGAGTAAAAGTGGGGCTATGAACTCACTTGATAAACTGGTATGATGACAAGAGTGAGTACACTGAGGTATAGCGGGAAACTTTAATCTGGACCTATTACAAATGATATGATATGATATGTAATGAGTTATGATGTAATGTTATGCATGCATTTCGTATGTTATTTATACCATTTACGGGTTTTGAAAATAATACTTATCGTCGAAAAATACTCTTTTGACGTCTTGACCATTCTTAAATCACTTTACAAGTATTTACGTCAAAATGTCATCCTACAATAGTTTCGTAATGATTTATTGTGAAATTTTAACTTTTCGTCGTAAAATAACGTCGTTGGAAATTTCATGAAAGTGACAAAAATGGCTTTGAAAAACTAGTCGTAAAATGGTGTACGTCGCACGTTAGGAAACGAACTCGACGGTTTTGGAAAGCTTGTATCAAAATCTTTAAGTTTCAGTTCAGAAGTTTTCGACATAAAGGTCTCGAACATAAAGATAATAAGGGTTAAAGATGGTGATTTTGTCTAAAATGTGGTTTAAAAATGAGTTTCGGCAAAGTTTAAGCATCCGTAAGTAAGTTATTACAACTCCGCTATACAAACGGTTGGTCGTTTTGGAAAATATGCTTGGTGATCTCGATTTTACTAGAAGACATCTCGTTACAAAAAGTTCCACATCATAGTTAAAAACAGCCTTCAACATGGTCATTTTAGTTACCGTAACACTTGTCTCGTAAAAATAATATAGTTTTTCTGAAAATAATAGTTACGGCAAGTTTATGAAAACGTGTATATCTTGGTCGTTTCAAATCCGTTTTCTACGTATTATATGTCCTTAGCTTCGTATCAAAGTATACTAATACATATTTGATAAGTCGAAATAATTTATGAAGCTTAAGGCTCGTTTTTGACTCGTACAAAATAAAAATAGTATGCTGAAATTTTCAGAAAATGTATATATCGTCGTCAAACTTGAAAAATTCATAACTTCTTCGTTATAACTCCGTTTTAATCCGTTCAAGCGGCCACGGTTTCGTTTTAAAGTATATTTTCTAAATATCAAGGCCAAAAATTCGTGCCTACTGTCGGATTTTCCAGAAAAACAAAACGAGATCAGACCACTATATATATTTGTCGAAAATAGTTTTTATCGTACTAAACCTATTCCAATCCCTTCAATTCAACTCCAAAGCTAATCTAATCCTACCATACACCTTCTTAGGGTGTCATGGGTTCCTAAACATCATCAAGACCAATAACTAACAAGGGAATAATTATAGGATGACCTTTATATATATAACTCTAAAAATCATGTAAAAATGGTATAAATCAACATAAGTCTTGCATGTTAGCTCCAAATATGAAGGAATAAATATGAAATGAAGATGAAATATGTAAAATGATAGTAATATGCTTACAAGTAAACTTGATGAGGTGCAAAGAACAAAGGTTTAACCTAAACACCCTAGGTTTTTATTTCAAAACCTTAATAAGAGTGTGATTCTAGATTGTTTATGCTTGAACTTGAGAAAAAAATTTGATCCCTTCTTGACTCCTATAGATGGCCGGTTATGAGAGAAGAACAAAGAGAGAAAGAAAGTTTTTGCTAACACTTGATGACTTATGAGATGAAATAATGAAGTAGGACTTTTAAGTAGAGTAAAAATCAATAAAATCAAAGAACCATACTAACATTAATTACCACCCTCCCCTTGGTCGGCCAAGGGGGAGGGATTTGTCAAAGATATTATTTTTTTTTTCCTTTTTATAACATGTGTATAATATATTTGTATAAGTGTAAAAAAAAATGTAAGTAACATATGTAGTAATAATAACTTGTAAGGTAAATGGTAGCTTTTAGGTACAAGAAATTTTTAATAGATTAAAGTAGATTATAATGAGATCATAAAAATTGTAAAAATACATTCCTTGTAAAATTTGAGTGATATAATAATTTTCGTGTCGTTTTTAAGAAAAACGTCGTAATAATATAAATTTAACGATTTATATACGAAATAAATTTAAAACACTAGGTAAACTCAAAATATAGTTTTTATAAACTAAATGTAAGTATAAAATATGTCGGGATCATTTTTAGAAGTAACGGATTAAATGTTCAAAATAATAACTCACGCGATAACGTTTATTTAATATAAAATTTACGCGTTCAAGGTGAAATGCAATGTCATGAATGAACTATCATGATGCAAATGATGCTAATGAAGTGTAGACTAAACTTAGTCCATATGAAATGTTCGTGATGATATGATCAGGAATTCGCCGCTAAACCATAAAGGTTACGCGAATTTGGAACACGTAAACCTAGTTTACGATAAATGTTGAAATTGGTGAAGCATGAATCATTTTGAGAAGTGACCTGAAAGTACGAGTTGTCACAGATTCTTATGAACCGTGTTAGGAAAGCATATCGTAAAGAGTCCCCCTAACAAACCACGTCCCTCGAAAAAAAGTAAATCGAAAACCCGTCGAGCACCGTGGGAGGTAACCTGTCGGATTTTGGGGATACTTTACAAAATGAGTTTAGATTCAAACGGGAAGCCGCCCAATCGCCGTGCAAGGTGGCGAAGGAGAAAAATCGGACAATAATGCAATTGGAAGAAATGAAGTTCTCGCATTTAGCAAGAAGTCAGTCTAAACTAGGTTCGAGTCATTGGCTTACTTGTGTGTGTTTGAGTGAGGTATGTTTTTGGTGGTGTTATCGGTCTCCTTATGACACCAATTGGTTATGTGGTTGTTGAGAGAGAAAGTTGATGTGGCAGTGGTATCTTCGGTCTTATTGTGGTCACTATTATGGGTAACCTTATTAGAATGTTGACACATAATTTTAGGAATACCATAGAAAACATACGGTAGTGGTCACACCCACTCACCTTCCACATCAGCGCTACCTCAACTTTCTTTCTCCTCTCACTTCCCCTCATATTCTCTCACATTTCAACCCTAGTGGTCACACCACTCTCACATTTTATTAAATTACTCACTTTATATTAACATACATCACTATATACCCTGACACACTCACAAAACAAATAAAAAGTAATAAAACGCAAAGGAAATGTGTGAATACCGAGAGGTGAGCAGCTCACCTGTAACTCATTTTTTTTCCTTACCTCACGCGTAAGCAATGTTTTGAAAGTCGGGTCGACCCGAACCAGCCGGACCGGGCGCGGCAAAAAAAACGGGTAAAAAAAACCCGGGTTTCTAAAGCCGGGTTACCCGGTTAGACTCGCGGGTTTTGAGTGACCCGGATCAACCAGGGTCTTGAAACCCGACCAGGTTTGGTTTTTTTCAATTTTTTTTATAAAAACCGTGTTGATCTGACGGTAAAACCGATTGACCCGGGTTAGCCTGGTTGAATTTTTTTTTAATGAAAAACGGGTTAGACCTGACGGTCGAATGTTGGCGCGGTGCGAGGGGTTACATCCTCTACTTGTAGTCTTTGCCAATATTATGACAGCCCAAAAAGATACCAAAAACAAACCTATATAAACTTGAAACTCAACTCACTTCACTCCATTTCCATCTTTGAAATTTGACAATGGAGATAACAACAATGTCACAAGCAACACAACTCCACGCCCAAACCCTAAAAAACCCAAACCCTAACCCCGAAACCCTAATCAAAATCTTCAACTTCACAGCCTTATCACCTTCCCCCAACTTAACCTACGCCCACTCCATCCTCAAATCCCTCCAACCCACTTCCCAAACCTCATATTTCCACAACACCTTGATTCGAGCCCACGCCGTCTCTCCGAATCCGCTAAACTCGATAACCCTTTTCCTAAAATGGGTCAATTTGGATAACCCATCAAGGGTTAAGCCTGATAGGTTCACTTACCCTTTTGTTTTTAAGGCTTGTGGGAAACTAGGGTTTAAGGGTTTTGGTAGAGAGGTTCATGGGTTGGTTTTGAAATCGGGTTTTGGCGAGGATTTGTTTGTGGGGAATGGGTTGGTTAGTTTTTATATGGGGTGTGGGGAGGTGAGTGATGGGGTTAAGGTGTTTGATGGAATGTCTGTTAGAGATGTTGTGTCGTGGACTGCGGTTATTGATGGATTTATTGATAATGGGAGGGCTTTAGAGGGGTTGCGGTACTTTAGGGATATGGAAAACGAGGGGTTTGTGGCGAATGATGTTACTATTGTGTCGGTGCTTAGAGCGTGTGCTGAAACTGGTGCTTTGAGTATAGGTGTTAAGTTAGACGAGTTGGTTAGACTTAGAGGGAATAAGTTAAAAAAGAACGTTGTCACGACTTTGATTGATATGTATTCGAAATGTGGGTGTATAGATAGTGCGACACGGGTTTTTGGTGAGGCGGTGGATAAGGATGTTTATGTTTGGACAGTGATGATATCTGGTCTTGCAAGTCATGGGAGGTGTAAGGAAGCGATTGAGTTGTTTGAGCGTATGGAGAGTGTTGGGTTGAGGCCGGATGAGAAGACTATGACTGCTGTGTTGTCGGCTTGTAGGAATATGGGGTGGGTTGATGAAGGTTTAGCGTATTTTAAGAAGATTAGGAAAGTGTATAAACTTAGACCGACTGTACAACATTATGGATGTATTGTAGACTTGCTTGCTCGGTCTGGGCGACTAGATGACGCTCAGAAGTTTTTAAAATCAATGCCGATTGAACCCGATGCTGTTATGTTGAGATCTTTGATATGGGGTTGTAAAGTTCACGGGGATACTGAGAGATTAGAAGATTTGATTAAACACGTTGAAGGTGAAAAAATTGAGTCTTGTGATGATTGTGGGACATATGTACTATTAGGTAATGTGTATGCATCGAACAAAAAATGGAAGAATAAAGCAAATGTGAGACGGTTAATGAATCAAAAGGGGCTTGTAAAGCCATCAGGGCATAGTCGAATTGAAATTAATAACGTTATCTATGAATTTACAGCTGGAAGTACTAATCACGTTGAGGCAGAAAATATATATACAAAGTTGGCTGAGATAGAGGAAACATTAAGAAGTGAAGGTTATGATCCGAAAGTATCAGACGTGTTGCTTGAAATAGATGATGGAGAAAAAGCATCACAGCTACTTCACCATAGTGAGAAGCTTGCAGTCTCGTTTGGACTGATGAAAACCGAGCCAGGGACTGTAATTAGGATCGTGAAAAACTTACGGTCTTGTGAGGACTGCCACTCGTTCATGAAACATATTTCGAGAGTTTACAAACAAGAAATATTGATTAGGGATCGTATACGTTTTCATCGCTTTAGGGATGGAGAGTGTTCTTGTGGGGATTATTGGTAACTGAAACAATAGAAATAGGCGGATGAGTGTGATTAAGTTTTCTGAGAAATTACAGAAACAACATCAAAACCATCTTTTTATTTTCTCGTTTTCCAGTTTTGTTATAAGATGGGATCTATTACTGCCTGAGCCTTGAATGCATGCTTATTTCAGTTTGATAGACATCACAATTCTAAGTTATCATGGTTGGACCAAGATATTAAGTCTTTATGCGCTAAGTTTTTATGAAGCACTTATAGATGTCGTAAACGTACATGGGTAAAAGTATCAGTCCTGATGGTCCATTCATTCTCTGGACCTTGCTAAATTGTTCATAATGGTAATAATGGAATTGGTCCTTATTCTATTTAGTACCAGCAAACATCCATTTTCCCTAGAGCCAGGACTAAACAAATCCACATACAGTCACGCACATTTTGCACACGAAATCGCGATGTAGATTTCCACAATTACTCTGTTGGAATTATTTTCCTGGATGGACTGCAACACTGCGAGAGTAGTTTGATCATTTTTTTTGATCCAGTGACTACTTGTTGCAAGATAATCGGGAGCCCATATGAAAAATAAGGGCTCTTTAATTTGGAGATAATGTAGCCTATAAGCTAATTTTAACAGGAATTTTTCATATTTAACTTTGTTCTTCTTGTTTTCTCTGCTGAAATTTTCTTTACTCTCTTGGTCATAAATTGTATTCACAACAAAAATTCTTTTGCTTCGGCAAATGAGCTTGGGCCAGCTGCAGACCTCATTTAGCAATTGAATTCAAGAGTGTATGTAGGTGTTGGGCAGAGAAAGAGCCAAAGGTACCTACTTCCATTTTGGCGTTATTATTAGGGTGAAAAACCCGTTCAAAGTTTCAATATTGTTCCATTGTTGTGACAAAGTTAAAACCTGTGATCTAAAAGAAACAAGTATGAAACTCGGGTTGCTGTTTAGTTACGTTTTTTATTTTTCAAAATTACCTTTTACTTGCAAAAACAGCTAAATGTGCAATGTTTGATAGTCGAATTTAGTCTTGGAAAATTTTCTGATTTCTAATAGCACTTCTGTCTGAAAATGCAGCATGTTCACTCTTAAACCTTCAAATAAAGAATATTCTTGATTTATCCATGTAGTATAACTGTATAAGTATTTTTACGTGATGTGAGTGGTTTTGGTAAAGTGAAAAGATGACAGGTTAACTCAGTGAGTGCTCATTTTCGACTTTGAACTTTTGCATATTTCCAACTGCACCTTTTTCTTCCTAGTATTAGATTGGCTGTTCCACTAACATAGTTCATAAACTGAATATCTTGTTATATAAAAATGTGGATAGAAACCAAGTGGCCTAGCCATTATCGTGTTATAGAAAATTCTACTCGATTAGCAATTCTACCACCGTAGAATGACATTATCTTTGAAAAGATAACACAAAGTACCACTTTCTTGATTCACCTATTTGTGGAGATTTCTTTTCATGTAATAAAAGAACTTCGTAATGGCCAAGATGCCTTTAGAAAACTTTTACGTGTACGACAC
The DNA here is from genome assembly GCA_019973895.1 of Chrysanthemum seticuspe. NCBI lineage: Eukaryota > Viridiplantae > Streptophyta > Magnoliopsida > Asterales > Asteraceae > Chrysanthemum > Chrysanthemum seticuspe. The sequence goes on from BPTQ01000007.1 coordinate 339,708,060, forward strand.
TAATAAGATAGTGATCCATTTAAGAAGGGGGAAATTTTCTTAATCGCTTATTATTGTTATCCTTTTCGCACTTGCACTATTTGTTTTGCCTTCTTTCTTGACTGGATTTTTTCCCCCCTAGTTATGTTTTAATTGAATTTTGTTTGCTTCAGCATGGATCTCAGGTTATTTTCTTTTGGCTTGTTGGGGGGTTTAATTATGCTTGTTACACTTTGTTAACAACACATAAATATTAAATCACACTGTCCCACCTGATAGTAATTGCGCAAAACCATGTTACATAATCAGCTAACTCATGAAACCCAACTCAAATGATGGAAAATGCTCACCTAGCACCCTTTTTAGAGCTTCTTTTTGACATAGATTACGCCAGTTATAATGTGGCATCAAGTCATCAACACAGAAGCTTCAAATTTGTTGTAGGAAACGACTTCTCAATACCGTACGTATTGTTTATCTACTACTACATATAGAATGAGATAATATTTGGTCTTAGCTAGTAGAAGTGTCCCATTATGCACTCGAACAAACCCTCGAAACTGCCTAGCATTTTATAAGAAAGTGGTCGTGTTAATTGGTATAGCATCATACTTGAGCCTGATTATGTCGCACAAGAAAACTGTACTGGTTGAAAGCTCCCATCTTTCATGTTGAAAATTTAATAACAACTGCAGTATCTTTCTGCAAAATGTTGAAACTAAGTTTACCTATATGCTGATTGTCATCATTATAATTATTGATGTATTTGTTTTCTTTCACATGGTTCCTCTTATTTTCTGGAAGGGTATCATAGACATTTGACTAGCAATCAATTATTGCAACTTTTACGAATCGAGCGTATATATGTAAATGTTTCTAGAGCTCTCGCCACCCACTATGCGTATTCAACTAATAGGACAACTCACCTAAATTTATGATCTCTTTCTTTGTTGTTGGTCTTGAGAAGGCTCTATAGCATATTAAATAGATGAAGATCACATTTAAAACACACTTATTCACCCACTAAACAAACCAAGAATAGGACATCTTCCTTAGACATCATGTGAACCATTCAAAGTTTTAACAAGAGTATAGCTGGCCACATGTTCCCATAATCTCATAAAGAAATAAGGAAAACATGAAAAGTGATTTCATCATCTTTGCTCCTCTTATTATGCTCACTGTCCTCCCAATAAAATATTTACACTTTGATCTATTTATTTGAATAAAAAATTCATTTGTTTCTCTATTTGCAGCCCTTGCTAGATAGTTTGATCTTACTTATCGATTTATTTTCTTGTAGAAATTTAGAAATGAATTACAAATCTAAAATTATATTGTAGCTATGTTATTAAGGAAACAGTTTCTCAACACCCGATAAGTCCACCTGCATTTCTTGTATGAAATGGGTCATTTTTAGTAAGGCGGACACTTTTATGTCCGTTCTTTATAAATTGTTGATGACTTAAGTATGATTTAAATAACATTACTTCTATAATATTCTTCATGTTAATAAGATTTAGGAGGTTACGCATGAATATAGACTTTGGACAATGTTCAACCCATTCGACCCATTTTAACAATTCTCCTTTAGCTAGAACTTTATGATTTTGCGCAGTTGACCCGTTTGAGATTAAAAAAAAAAGAAAAAAAAAAAAAAAAAGAAAAAGAAAAAACAAATCAACCTATTCATGTGTAAATGGATCAAACATTTCACATCAAGAATTTCCATTTATTTCCGCACACATGGTGATTGAACATGACATTTGGCTTAGCGTATATTTTGTTTGTAATATATTGTGATCTACTTGTCAGTGGTTAATCATGCCCAAAGTAGAATGTCAAGGACAAAAGAACCACCCACCACTCCCAACTTTCCCAACAAGTTCTATCTTGTTGGTTAAGTACTATAAAGGCTGACATGACGTTTTGGTCATCCATGTTTCTTAATAGCTGGTCGAAAACCATTTGGCATATCGTTTAGTGGTGGTGGTGACAACGGTGGTAGTTGAATTCTCTAGAATGCCTGTAACATATATATTCGTAATGATAAGAGCTAATAAGAATATAATCTATTCAAATTATTCTATATGATATTAATATTAGTTAAAGAGTGGGTTCTTTGTTTGATGATATGAGTGGTTGTTCATATTATATATAGTAAAAGCACTTTACAACAACACGCTCAAGTAAAATCAGCTTTTGCTAAACTGTTATTAACTTTAATTTGTAACTGCTAATCACATGCATCAGATCTGCTGATACCCCTTCTAGATGCTCAAGTAAACGTCATTTGTTTAGTAAATTTCCCATTTTGCCCTTCTGCCATGAAGTTCACTGTTGTATTATTTTTGTTACTAAAGAAATGAAAGAGTTAAATTGACCTTGTTATTTATTTCATCTGTGAAACTGCGATTTTCTGATTCCATAATGCTCAAAATCAAATCTGGTTGAAATGTTACAGGTACCCATCCAAGGGGATTTGGCATCTTCCCGTCCAAGGTAAACAATGCACTTTAGACAAAGTTATTGAAAAGCAAATCCTACGGATAGTATACGAAATTGTGATCCTCTTGGCTCAGATTGCGACTTAATCTTGACACTTTTGTCTCTTTGCCTTGTTTAGTACTACATCAAAAACTAATATGCAAAGGCATCACAAAAACAATGGTTTTTAGTACAAAATATCACCCGTTAACCTTTTTTCTTAAAATTTTGCGTTGTTTGTTTCTTTGCTTGAGTAAGAAGCAAAAGCAAAATGAGGTCTTAAGAGATCCATCACTTTGATATTCCCAAATGGAAATCAAGGTTAGGCCTTTCTTCTTTTCTACTTTCTTCCCATGAAAAGGTTAGGCTAGGCCTTTCTCCTTTGCTCAAGAGGTATATAGAAATTGATTACTCCGTATATTTTAAAAATAAATCGGAATTAGATAACTTATTAATCATTTGATTGAAGCTAGGCTTGTGTTAGTTTGGTATGTGCTCAATCATTATGTCAGTGGTTCAAGGAAAAATGAATGACTAGTTGTCTAGTATTCATTTCCTCATATGTCAAAGGCTATGAAGGTATTATATGAATCATGTATAATGTAGAAACAACAACTTGGGTAATACGGAGATTTAGAAATCGAACTTGTTTTGATCTAAATCCGCCAAGAAAGGACACTCTCGGAGAAGAAAGAAGAAAACAAAGCGTTTTCTCATTCGTGGAATTTAAATAGGATTTGTGAATTAAATCATACATGGTTAGAATGGATACACGATCCTGGATCGGCTTGTATGATTTCCTTGTAATTTTGTTATATCTTTCTCTAGCTTCTTGCGAGATTCTTTTTTTGAAAATGCGGTTAGAAAATGTATAATGTACAACTTTTGTTACATTATATATAAGTTAACTTGTATGTGGTAAATATTTGTCAATTGTTTTGAAATAAAAAGGACTCCCCTATGGAACAAAAACATATAAGAGCATTGCCAATCACAACGCCATAACGGCGTTAAAACAAAAATAAATGCGTTACGCCCGTTAAGACCATTGGAACAACGGCGTTAGCAAGGGAAAAGGGGGCCGGCGTTACCCTCTTAACGCACGTTATTTGATTTTTTTTTTTCATTTATGCCCTATTGCTCTTAAATGAGGGGTTGTTTTTGTAAATTGTTGGGAATGTTATTGATGTTATCGGGATGTTATTGTTGTGGATGTTTTTTGGGGATGTTAAGGTGAAATGTTAAAGCTGATGTGGCGCTGACGTGGACGGTGTTATCGGTGTTATGGTGTTATTGTTGTGCATGCTTTAACAAGTACCAAGTTGCTCTTTTTCTTGTGTTTGTGCAATTCTTTATGTGGTGTCATTTCGAAGATGCTATGATGTTGTACATGCCCACAGTGATTGTTTTATAACTCATTCAAACAAAAACATGCCAATTTAAATTGTATAATTAACAAAATAAGAAAAATAGCTGTAACATAAATGTATACATGCACATGCTTAGAATCTCATAAATATGCACATGCTTAGAATCTCATAAATAAAAGAGCAAGGTTGGATCAAGTGGTTAACACCCTTGCCTCTGGAGACAGAGGTCAAGGGTTCGATCCTCACCCCTTGCAAGGCCGAAGGTTCTTTTATACCTTTGGTAGAACCGGAAGCAGCCTCTCTACCTTGACCTCTGTCTCAAACTGATAAGTTTGTGTAATTTGTGGTCATATGATTTTTGTGCGATAAGTTTGTGTAATTTGTGTTCATATGATTTTTGTGCGATGTGTATAAGTTGTGCTCATGAATGCTGAAGTGCTACAAACTATGCTTTTGGGCCATGACGATCTTTCGATTTATATTTATCTTTTTGGCATGGGTAAAATAGTAGGATGGTTGAGTTCGAGATTTTCTCGCCATAGCAACCACTATTATCGCAGTCAAAATGATAAGTTTGTGTACTTTGTGGTCATATGATTTTTCTGCGTTTTGTATAAGTTGTGGTCATGAAAGCTGAGGTTCTACAAATTTTGTGTTTTTGAGGTGTAATGATCTTTCAGTTTATTTTTATCTTTTTGGCATGTGTAAAATAGTAGGACGGTTGAGTCCGATATTTTCTCGGCTTAGCAACCACTATTATCGCAGTCAAAATGATAAGTTTGTATAATTTGTGGTCATACGGTTTTTTGTGCAATGTGTATAAGTTGTGGTCATGAATGCTAGTTTCATAAGCGCTATAAGTTGTGTTTTTTTTGTCGTAGATCTTTCGATTTTTTTTACTGTGTAAAATGGTAGAATGGTTGAGTGCGAGATTTTCTCGACTTAGCAACCACTATTACTGCAGTGAAAATGGTAATGGATTTGTGGATATATGTTTGAATTTTTGTATATAAATGTTGTAAGTTTGGCCTCATTTTTGGCAGTCCTCGGTTGTTTGAGTTCTTATAACTTGTGTATGATTATAAGCTGTATGAATTGTGTTTTAGTTCAGTGTGCAAAATGGAAGTATGTTTTGATCATGTTGTGATATGGTATCTTTTGAATTTTTTCTGTATTAGCTATGTCTAATTTGTAGGCATAATTCCTGATTTTATAAGTGTTGTTTTGCTGCGAGAAATAGAAGGATGGTTAGGTGCAAGTTTCGCTCGACTTAGTAAACTCTATGATCGCAGGCTAAAAAATAATTTATCTTATACAAATTTATCATTAAATTATTGAACAGAACACGTATATTGCCAAATTTAATAGTCCCAAAAGACGACAGCTTTTAGCAACCCAGCTAAAAGTGTTTTCGTGTGTGGCTGTTGTCATACGCAATGTGTAAAATTCCTATAACTTATGATGATAAGTGCAGAGACTGTTTATGAATCGTAGTTATGATCCGTGCCTGAGCTTTGTATAAGTTGTAGTCATAAGTGATCATTTCATAAGTACTGTAACCTATGTTTTATTTGGCATTCATGATCTTTCAGGTTTGTTGCTTTGTAGCGAAACATAGAAGCATGGCTGAGCGCAAGGAAACCTCGGATTAGCAACCTCTATGATCGCAGATGGGACATTAATTCAGCTGCGGAAAATTTGTCGCTTCTTTCTTTCACCAAACTTCATGCACATTAAAAGGTTCATTTTTGTATAAAAGGGTGATGTAGGCGGCTGTGATGATATAGTTTAAATGTTTTTTCAGTGACTTTTGGAGAAAGTGAGATTATTTGCATCTTGGTGGGGCAGCTTAGTGAGTTTGCAGCCAAGTGATCCTCCTTATTTCGTTAACGTTGTTTATGAATCCGAGACTCATCAAATGACTGGTTTTTCTTTTTATGCCTATGATTTCACCAGTTATCCTTTTATGCAAATCGCCTTTCTAATTCCGATAATGGTTGCTTAGTTATGATGTTTTGCTCACATGTTGGGTTGTACTTATGGTCTGCTAGAAACTGGAAGGCATAAAATGCAACCGTTTTTAGCAGCCAGTTCTTTATATCTGAGCCAAGGCAGAAAGACGCTGAATGAAGATAATTTTTTAGTCCAAAAGTGGCGTTTAAAGTCAAAACGATGTGGTATCATTGCTGACAAACCGATGTAGTTTACCTGAGGAGGCATACAAAGAAATGCATGATGGAAATCATCAGTTATTTAGTTAACTTTTTCTGTTTTTGTCAGCTTTTTGTCATGCTTGTGGTTGTTTTGTTGCTTAAAAAAATTTAGGTTTTGATATGTATTCATATTTGGTTATTTACTCATTAGTTATAATACCTGTACACGTACGGGGTTTTGACAAAAAACAATTCTGTATTAATACTGAATATTGTGTTTTTAAAGGTAATTGCATATAATTATATAGTTATAAGTTTCGTGCACGTACGAAGTTTACACATAAATCAAATTTATTTTAACATTTTAGTTCAGTATATACACATATAAGAATTTGCCCATGAAAATTGTGATATAAGTACAAATAATACTTATGCACGAGTTTTTCATTATGCATTAATATCCATTAGAATTTGGTAACATATTTGTAAAAATTTATGTTAGGTAACTCAAGATTTAATTTTATTTAGCTGACAAAGATGTTGATGTTGTTATTTAAATTTCACTAATGATATAATGTTGTACACATGATGCAAGTTTAATAACACATAATGAGCGTTGATAAAGTTAAAGTATACTCTTTAAAGTTTTTTAAAAGTGTTTCTCTAGATATCCTTATATAAATAAATAAGAATTACATGAGTCATTGTTATAAGTACAATCGTGTATATTTATTTTTATATTAAAGTAACCCGTGCTTACAGTTTGATAATTATATTCCCGTTTTCAGTAATTTAACCGTATTTAAAATATAAATGTCTACATAGGTTAAACTTTTAAAAATGAAATAAATAAGTCTTTATTGAACGTATATAGTAAAAAAATTGATACTTATAATCTTATGCAAATTTTTATATGTTGTTATTTTAAAACAACATATACATTGTACTTTTTAAGATATAAAGTATAAAGGGGTATTTATTTATAATCCAAAGTTATTAAAAAACATAGAGACTTATAATATTACACTTAACTTTATATAATTTTTAAAAATTCTACCATTAAAGTTTTATTAATTACCTCCTCTTTTTTTAAGTTTATGTTTTCACAAATTTGACACTTATATTTTTATTTGTTTTTTTTTATCAACTAAATTTCTCCACCAAATTTATTAAAGTTTTATCAAAATCAATTTAATTTTGACTTTTATTAACCAATTACATAACCCGATTTTGCTTACGTGACGAAATCGAGTTCTCCTATTAGCCAATTGTTTTTTTAATAAGAATGAACAGACAAAATCATTTCGAAATAATGTAATTCTTTTATTATATTATTATTATATTATATAAAAGATTATACTAGAATTCGTTTTGACATTTTACCAAAGCTGTCATTGTCTAGCCTACCCGTTTCGAACATATAAGATATATTTTACACGCAAGCCCGTCATCGAGATTATGTATTTCACTAAGAGCAAGGGGTGTCGTGGGTTGCCCACTTATCTTCATTTGGACCTCACGTGTGTCACATCACCTCCACATCACTCCAACACACTAACTAAAAAATACCCCTCAATCACAACTTACTCACTTCTCTTCATTTGGGCTCCACCCACCCTCACAAACACAAACACAAACACAAAAGAAACGATTTAACTGATAAAGTGTTTTGTCATCTTGCATGTCGTTAGGGTGGCGAGAACCAAAGTGGCGAAGGTTGCTGGTGCCGTGGCGAGCATCAACATGAAATGGCGAGATGCCATGTAGGAAGTGGCGAGAAGTGGTGAAACCCACACCCCATGCTCTAAGGTATTCATGTGTTTCGTGCTTCGAACTATAAACCTTACGAGAAAGAGTCCCGTACGACCATAATCATGTGTTTGTTGCAAAAGACTCACCTTATTAAATCTTTTGTTTTTAAAAATTGACATGTTAGTGCAAATATTACGATATTTAATGTATACAGTCTCATTTATTTTAATTGATAACAAACATATAACTTGTAATATATAACGTAAAATGTACAAGTTACTTGTAATCACATTTTGTCTCAGCATACATTCAACACCTCTCGGTGTCTCAAGTCCCCGTATGTTACAACACAGGTTCGTACATGTTTATTATGAGCCATTATGATCAAAACCCTTAACAAATCATTTAAAATATTTAAAATACGTTTAGAGTCACTAAATATTTTAATAAGTTAACCATTCTATTTCGAACCTCATTTTACATTTTGCATTCACAAGTATTTTATACAAATACATCTTTCGTAAAATGTCTAACAAATATATACTTTTATTTGTACAAGTAAACTAACTATAATATTTATAAAAGTAATAAAGTTTACTTACACTTGACAAAATACATTTTATTTTGACAAGCACTCAACTAGATATTTTATTTTAGACTAAAATACACGGTTGGTCCCTAAACTTGGCAATCCGCTTCGCGTTGGGACAAACCTGGGCATTATCATCGCCGGAGGTCCAAAACATGGGCTTTATATGCCAAACTCGTCCCTTGACCAATAACGCCGATGTCAACGTCTTGTTTCTGTTAGTTAGTGGAGGGTATTATAGTCCATACACATTTATACCTCACCTTAGTTAATTCTAACCCAAGACTATTCCACCAACACATAAAGGGGTTATTGTTTGAACAAATTATACCAGTGTACCTGACCACTTAAGTATTACTTTATAAAAGTCAACTGGTAAAGAATCTATGAGCTCACAGAATTTTACCCAGGACAAACAAACAAATTTATACATTACCAACTACTTAGCTAGTTGACTTATAACAGTCAACTATATATTCAGTGTTTGATGAAACTGAAAAATAACTGATACTACGGAGTCATTGTCTGATACATGGTTATACTGACATTTCACAAAATATAAAAGATGAATTTGGGCCCAACTTCAAAACGTTTAACTGCTGAATCTTCAAATGATCTACACAGCTCTGATCGATATCCATAAATTGTTGAACCCACAAAACATGAACCCTAAATTGATGATGCTACTGCTACCTTGTCTGCAAAAACAAGTATACAAACAACAAACATATAAGTTAGGTATTGTACTATTACAGCTTAATGGAATTAAACACATGACATGGTATTCATCACTGAAACATCACCTAGGGTCGCCTTTGGGCGAACAGTGCTAGGACGCAGTTTGTAATCTTTTCTTTGCTCCTAAAGGGTGTCTTAACACAGCTAGAAACATAAGCAGCAGCACCACCAACCCTTTCAGCCTTCCCCTTCCCATCAAAACAAGGCAAGTTCTCAACATCAAACCCTGCAAACTCAACCATTTTAGCCTTCCCCTTCCCATCTAAACATCGCTTAAATTCTTGAACAACTTCTTTCTCTTTTTTTCTGGGCAAAACATCATCTTCCTCAACCATCTTTCCTTTTCCTTTTCCTTTAATTTTCTCCCTTTTTTTTACCTACAACCCCTTCTTCCTCTTTGATTACAACACCACCTTTCACTGTTGGTGTCTTGGTTCCACTCCCCTGCATTTTTTTCTTATCTATCCCCTGTCATTGACGTCTAGTCCTAAAAGGTGTTGGACTAAGCATTCTAAAGTTATCATCCTGCTCTACCCAACCCACAACATCAAAACTGATGTTTTTTAAGTAAAATTGTGCTAACTTTTGGGGCTTGTGGGCAACGAAGATATCAACTGACTCATGTGTTTCAGCCATTCCAAACAAAGTATGAACATCAACATCAGTATGAATAAAATGCAAACCATTTTATAGGGATTCTTTAGGATCACAGAAAAACAACGCCCATTTTTGTTCATTAATCTCTGATAACATATTATCAAGGCTTGAACTAAATATATCCCTATCACTGGTAAAGGCACACAGATTAATTAATGAACCTCCTTCATACCTGAGTAGGCTATAATCAAAAACCCCCATTATAGTGGATTCTGAACAGGACCTCACCTTCTTCTTTTTCTTTCACATCCTTAAAAGTTGAGACGAATATGCTTTTGTCCTTCATTGTTATTTTTTTGTTTTTTTACGAATGGGTTTGACTAGATGTGTGTTTTAGGACATGAGTGTGGATGTATGTTAGGTTTGATTTTGATTGGCTTTTGTTAATTGGGTCGGGTTATTATGATAGTGTTTATTGTTTCGGATCTTGTTAGTTGGGTTGTTTTGGTGTTTCCCAACACATTAATTGTGTATAAGCGTATCAAGAAGGCAAAAGGTCAAGTTGCAGGGTAACAGGTTTCAAATGTCACGCTTGGTCCCTGAATTTGGTCAGTTAACCGTTTTTTGCACTTAAAATTCCCGCGTATTTTTTCTCACACAAACTTGACTATTTCTCTTTTTACTAACTTCACAATTAGTCCCTGAAATTGGAACGTCCCGTTGGTTTTGGTATTTATGGGTTAATAACCTATACCATTTGCATACCAACAATAAAAAAAAACATATCCTAACAAAATCTCAACAACCTCCCAATGGCTGACTTCCCACTTCTTCAAGAACTCGCCAAAGCTTCGAAGTCTGACTACATGTTTGACTCGATTTCTCTCTTTTATCAGAGAGAAAACGATAAGGACATAAAAATTGCTAATGGCCTCCAAAACACTTTGACTGACTTGATTCTTGGTATGAAGGAAACCCAAGAATACATCTCTGAGCTCGAAGGCTTTCGAACTACAGTGATGAACTACAAGGTTCTTGAGGATCTTCGCAACAAGCAAAAGGCTAATGTCTTGAAGGCGTTGGAGATAAGGAGGATGATCTGTCAAACACACTCACAGGTGTTTGACAAGAACAACTTCCTTGATGATCTTAGAAAGTGTTTAGAAGGAAATGAAGTGGTTATGTTTTCCTTTTTTTTTGGAAAAATATGTACTGAATATTTAATGTTTAATATGAAATTAATGAATCTATATGTTATGTTCTAGTGTTTTAATTTGTTAATTTTGTTGTTAATTGTTGTATTCGTCTAAGATAGTTGTTATATTGGTTTTGATTGTATTGGGTGTTGGTAGAACTATGGTCCTTGCTCAAACAGTTTAAGACTATAGGGGACTAAGGTTTTAGTCCCCTATCATGTCCTCACATTTGCATTAAGTTATAGGAAGCACTTTATTCTCACATTTTACCACAAATTTGAATTCATAAACATAAAGCCTCATTTCAGTGAAATTGCGTCAAAATGGGTAAATCTAGAGCTCGTAAACAGATTAAATGCTCCAATTGTCAAACTGTTGGACATAATAAGTCTAGCTGTCACAAGGATCAAGTACCAAAACCAACAAAGGAAACTAAGGTTCAAGGTAGAAAAAGGCATTGTGATGGCAGAAGGCAACATGTATTCATTTAATTGTCATTTGCATAACAATTGTTCTTGTGTGTTTACTAGTTGATGTGCAAATGTATTACTTTTGTAGTGGATGGATGAAGACGATATAAGGAAGACTATGGAACAAGAGTTTCTTGAAGCTCTTTATGAGAAAGAAGAAGAGCACACAATTTTGGAGGAAGATGAAGAGTAGTCCAGGTTAGATGAAGAAGCATTCCAGCAGTTTTTGGAAGAGGAGAGAATGTACAAAAGAATTGATGAGGAAAGGGAGAGGAAAAATTGGCTTGAAGATGCAGAGTCTGAGGCAGCTTACTATGGAGTGTCTGTGGAAGAGTTATATCCAAGACATCCATATGTGTTGGATAAAAGATGTTGAGCTGGTGTTCGAAGGTTGTAGGCTTCTACTCTTCTAGCCATTTGTAATTTCGACAATATCATGTTTGAACATGTTTATGTTTTTTTTTTGACTTTATAAGTTGACTAGATTTTAAGAATTTATGTTGTCTTTACTCCTATCTACTTGTTCAACAACCACAACTCCCATCTACTTATATAATACATCTTAAGTCATCAATTCTTTATCATACCAACATATTATCACCATGGATGCAGAAAATGCTTGTCAAATGGTATGCATTGACTGTTGGGTTGAAAGTGAAAACATGGCTGGATTGACCTTTTTTGCAAGGCGTCCACCTTATAGAGATTTCATGTGGTATGTTTGTCTAGTGTGCCTTGAGATAAGGGAAACACATCTTATACTAGTAGAGATGGTGTTACAAGGGAAAACACAACCACATGAGATAGTGGTGGATATGTGATGGGTCTACATATTTCTGCACCTACTAGTGTTAGTGCATCCATGGGCAGTGATGAAGAAGAAAGTGAACCACCTACAACTGAAATAGCAAGTGGAGAGCGCCCAAGCCAAACACCATGTGAAGCACCTGCAACTGAAAGACCAAATGGAGAACGCCCAAGACAAACACCACTTGAACCAACTGCAACTGATAGACCAAATGGATCACCTACTAGTCATTTAAAGCAGTGAATTCCTTGCAAGAAATGCTATGTTGTCTTTCAGTCTAAATGTAGCTAAACTGGTATGTGTGCGCTTCTATTTTTATAACAATTGAATTTTGGTTACAATTTGAATTTGTTGACTTTATAAGTCAAACAAAAGAGATTTTAACTACTAACAATTCGGTGTGATTCCTCTAATATTTTGGTTTATGTTGACCTTATAAGTCAAAATGGGTTTTCCCAAACACCCACCTAAACTGCATAAGCAACTGCAAACTACAAAATGAAAACAAGATATCCAAAATATACATACACCACCATCTAATTACACCATATCAAGCAAAATATACATGTTAACAAGTATCGTTTTCAGTAACCATCATCAGCCAAAAAAATACATCTTCATTACATCAACAACTAAAAATAACAGGTGAACTTCTTGATGGGAGACTTGATATTCATAGGGGGAGACTTGAGGTCCTTAGGGGGAGGCTGATAACGCTACACGCGTCGTTCGGGGTCAAGGAAACTTCCTTTTCTTCGAGCAAGTTTTATAACACCCTAGGCAGTGAACCTAATCGTTGTAGTGTAGTAATTAGGGTAAGCCACGGGTATTGATATCGTTCTCTAGGGGAATAGGAATGCTAGTGAGAAGTTACTACGCTAAGGTTGAGGTTGAGGAAGATTATTTTTTATCTTTTTATGTTTTTTAGAAAATGAAAAGGTACGAATCTCGGGTATTGGATTTGGGGGGTTGGTATTGCTACCGATTACTCTACTATTATCTAATTATCTAAGCTAAGGTTGTGATAGTCTATGTCTAATTGATGTGTACTCGTATGATAGTTTAAAGATGTGTTTACTTAGGTTTTACTACTCCTTAATTATCTCCTATTGATGGTTGATTTGTCACGTCCTTATTCCTAGTTGCGTTGTGATTCTAAGGCTATAGGGCGTGCTTATTTCCCTAACTCTTTGAAATTACCAAAGGGTCTTGTTTACAAATCCTCTAGTGATTTATAGACGCCTACTCTACGGTTGTCCTTGAATACTTTATCCTACAATTACCTAGATAATTATATTCTAAAGTTCACAAAGAAAAGTCAAGCATTAAGTACACAACGAATAATCTAGCGCACTCTAGATCATTAGTCAACTAAGATAAGTATCAACCAATCAATATTCAATAATTAAGTTTCATATTGCCTAAGCAAACACACAAATAAATTAGCCGGACATGGAGAACATGCAAGCATACACACAAATAATCAAAGACATAATTAAATTAATGAAGTAAATACTTATCTTGATGTATAATAGGGTTTAGAACCCTAAAATACTGCACAAGAAAGCCTTGGTTCGGTTTTAGGTTTTTACTCCAAAAGACTACACTCAAAAACTGAAAAATTTGGATTCTATATATAAGATTACATCTGCGACGGCGTCACCTTATGTTTTGTGACGCCGTCGTGTCGCCGTCATTAGGGTTTCGTCTTGGCCACGTAAACCTTGCGACGGCGTCACCTTATGACTGTGACGCCGTCCCCTTCAGCTCTGACGCCGTCTTGGCTGCATCTAGGCCGTCTGAGTAACGACGGCCTACTCCTTTAGAACCTGACGTCGTCCCTTGAAAACATGCAATTTCGCTTCTGAGCCGTCGCAAAATTCCTTCCCGACGGCGTCGCAGATATGCAGTGACGCCGTCGCCTTATGTTTCAGCAGCTTTGAGTGTCTCGATTCTGACTTTGGCCATTTTCTTCGTATATTCGCGCCTTTTCGTCCAAATAAGCATCATTCCAGCATTTTGCCTTCAAGAGACCTAAAAAGTGAAAAGGAACGATATTAAGCAATAACGGATACAGAAGTGATCGAATAAGGGCTTAAATGACCCCTTAAAAAGGTACCTTTTAAAACCTTATCAAATATCCCTACACTTGGTATTTGCTTGTCCTCAAGCAAATGTGCTTTTAGCCAATTAATTTATAAGTTAGGGGTCATGAAGCATCCATTCAAAACGGTCCACAACACATATAAGCCCCGCAAAAGTCATAACAAGCACGGAAATTACATACTAGCACCTCACATGGGGTGTTTGGATACTCACATCTCTCTCGGGTGTATATATGAAATATAACAAATCGGAAATGGAAGATAAACACTCATTAACCGGTCCTAGTACATAGATTACCATAGGCTTGAGAATAGATCAAACCTCCGTCGCTTTGGCGTAAGCACCTAGGAAAGACTATCAAAGAGGTCTTTTAAAGGGTTGTAATGTTAGGCTTACGGTAGGGAAATGAAGGGTTTGGTGGGATAGGCTATTTAGTGGTGGATAGTCAAAAATCTCTATGTTGCAAGTATACGAAGAATGGCGTTGCTAAGCCAAGACTCGACACTCTAAAACTCTAGGTAACGGAAATAAACAAACATAAATTTAAAGGATAGATGTAGGATGGTAGCCCGTATGTTTTTTTTTTTTTTTTTTTTTTTTTTTTTTTTTTTTTTTTTTTTTACACTTTTACTCTACCATCCTCTACGGTAACATCAAAATGATAGGGATTTATAGGCACATCCCTACACTTGAGTTTTTATTATTCTAACACTAATTTGACCCGAATTGAAAAGATCAAAACACTTGGGGTACATTATTACGCAAACAAAGGGAATTTGAATTTAACGTTCCATTCCCGTCATTTCATAAACTTTAACTTTTCCTATGAATCCCAATCGTCCCAAAACTGTATACAAAGGATATGACTCGACTTAGCAACTTATGCAAGCAACCAGATAATTGAACTAAGGGTTTTTGGTGATAACATAAATTTGCACTAAAAGTGAGTGCAATAAAGGTAGGCTAAGGCGATTTGGGTGTATATTTGGGGGTGGGGTGTAAACAATGCTCTTCATTGATATCCCGGAAAAACCGAAACATCACGAGAACCGCGAAAAGGATAGGCTCTGAGGGGTTAACTAGGGGTATCGTGTACTAAAGATGAGTACAACGCAAAGGGTGTGGGGGAATTACTCAACCGATATGGAAGAAGTAATTATATTACAGGTATCAAACAAGGGTTTATCCTAATGCCTCTTATCATTTAGTTATTCCTAACTACACAAGTGTAGTCTCACTAGCGATCTCGGAATGCATCACAAAACAAGTTCTAGAATCTAATATACTACCGGTTCACACTCTAAGCATTAAAGATGAATGCTTTAATTCCTACTAATCTAAGGGCGATCCTCACATTTTGGGTGGAATTTAGGTGGTAAAGGGTTTTTGTGCTAGTCATGCAACTTCCTATCCATGAGACGCTTTTGTTAAGACTAATGGCCCACTCTTATACGTCATGAAAAAATTTTAAATTTGGCTAAAATTACCCTAACCTACATTTTCTCATGGTTTATTACACAAATACACTTGGACAAAGCAAATAGTCAAGGATAAGCATAGTTTCAAAGTTCCCGTTTATTTTCCCTCCCTACACTTAAACTGAACATTGTCCCCAATGTTCCCCGAAAGTATCAAAGTTATGATAATAGAAGGTAATTAAAAACGAAAGAAACTAATACTCCCCTGATTAGCTCGGTAGGATCCGTAAAAAGTGGTGGTTAAATCTTTTCCAAGAAGAGTTTTTGCGTGAAAGGCTCCTTCCAAACTTGTGTAACTTTTTCTTGACAAACTAAACCTGCACACTAGAAGAAAACAAACGAAACCTTCGCGTAAAATCGGCGGTAATAATATACATAAGACTCGATTTAAACTAGGATATAATGCTTGTGGAATGGATGTTTACAGAATTTGTTTTGAAAGTTAAGATCTGGAAAATTCCAAAATTTTACAAGTAGCTCAGAAAACGAGAAAAAGTAAGCTGATGTTTTTATTCCTTCCTGACGCCGTCAGGTTTCAATCCTGACGCCGTCAGGTTATCCTGACAAAAACTGGTCTGCGATTTTCTGGAAAAAATTCTGGAAAATTTACATCTTTAGAATCTGGAAAAACTTCTGCAAAAACATCCATTATGACTCGATACAAGCATTTGACTCGAACAAACAAACATATATATCTTTTAGTTAATTGTTATTCTCATGTTTACGTTTCCTATGAAAACGTGTGTAATCCTCCCTACACTTATCCTTTATGTAAAATACCTTTATATGTAATTAAGACGAGGTTAAAAACAAAATAAAGCATTTTTACAAATTCAAACATGAGGACAAACAATTAATAAAAGATATATGACACTAACAAGCAAACAATTAAGCATGGGTTGCCTCCCACGAAGCGCTTTTCTTTATTAAAGAGTCTTGTAGCTAGACTCGTAGTCCTACTCCTACGTACCGATATAAGTAAGTCTATCCTCAACAATGTCGTAGGGATCAAACTTATCATTCAAGTTCCTAGTAGTACGTTCGGTTAAATATGCCTTTTCAAACATCTCACCATCGGGATCATAGATTTGTATCTTAATGTGCCACCTTCCATTACCATCGCTAGGCGTTCTATTCCAATTCCACATGTGTTCGGATTTCTCAACTATCCATTTATTCATGACAAGGTTAACGGGCAAGCATCCTAGGAACTCGGTCATCTTCCTAAATACTAAGGCGTCCTCGAACGGGTTCACTTCTATATCCCTAGCCAATTCTTGTTCTTGGAAAGTTGCTACACTAGCAAAGGCCTTATCTAGGTAAAAAGGTCTTTGGGGGCCTATGATGTTCTTCTCAATCCAAGGTCCATATCGAGAAGGCTCTCTATCCAACCTAATCTCTTGTGGGATTTCCTCATCCTTGTAGTACGAATGCCTTTTGACATCGTAAACCGATCTAGCACTCCCCTCTCCTACCACTATTTTGGACATCTTACAATCGATGATGGCACTAGCGGTAGCTAAAAATCCTCTTCCAACTAGTAATGGGCATGTCGGGTCCTTATTCATGTCTAGCACATGAAAGTTGTCCAAAAGAGTCAGCTCTCCTACATGTACTACCATGTCCTTTATTATTCCAACCGGACGTGCTATACTACCGTCCGCTAATCCTAAGATAGTTTCCGTTGGTTCAATTTTACCTAAGTTGAGGCTTCTATGAAGGGACAACGGAACGAGATTGATGCATGATCCTAAATCGGCTAAAGCATCGAGTGGCTTGGAAGTTCCAAGTCTACACGGAAGAGTGAATAGCCCGGGATCATCTAACTTCTTAGGTAAGTTGTTTCGTACAAAGGCGGACCCATGTTTCCCAAGCCTAAGTTCTAACTCATATTTTTCTTTTAAAGCATTATAATAAGGTGCATGAGCTAAGACTTCAAGAATTGGTTTCTCTTGATAGAGTTCCTTGTACTCCTCCTCTAAACTAGGTTTGGATTCTTGGCTAACGGGTTTCTCAGGAGTAGGCTTTACCAAAGGTGCCGGGCCTTGGTATTTCTTGGATGACTTGGAACCCTTTTTGATAGCATTTACCGAGTGAACCGTTGGGTGAGAGGGGCATGAATGTGTGTTCTCCCATGATGAACTAGAACATGAAGTCGATGCAATCGAATTCACTTTTGGGTTCTTTATGGTATCACTTGGGAGTGCTCCAATTTCCCGCTCATTGAAGGCTTTTAAGAGGGCATCAAGCTTGGTTGTCATCTCGCTCTGTTTTTGCTTAAACTCGGCTTCAAGCTTATTCAATCGAGTTTCTTGGGATGACAAAAATCTAGATGCAATTGCTTCAATATTAGTGGGGTTCCCGGTATTAGAAGAATTGAATCTGTTAGGCGAACTAGATGAGCTTTGGGGTGTGCTTGAGTTTTGGTTCCACTTAAGATTAGGGTGATTTCTCCATGAGGGGTTGTATGAGTTTCCTAAGTTGTTTTGTTCGGGTTTGAAAGTGTACCACTTATCTCCCGCTCCGTCGGTACGTATGGAGGCGTAGTCCGCAAAAGCTTGTTCGGAGAGCCTTGAGCAATCACGAGTGTCATGGGGACCACTGCATAACTCACAAGGTAGAGTGATTTGATTCACTTGTCGTGAAGACTTAGGATTTTTGTAGGAACTCATGAGGAATTTAACTTGATCTTCAAGTTCAATCATCCTACGGTCGGGAGGAGGCAAGGAGATTGCCTTGACGGTTTTGGGAAGTTCACGGGGGTCATCCCAACTTTCGTTGTCATAGAGGGCAAGGTCCTCTATTATTTCCCATGATTCTTCCGCGGTGAGATCACTAAGTTTTCCACCGGCCGCTTGGTCAATGGATCGCTTAGTGGGAAAGTTGACATGATCATAAAAGATTTGGACTTGGAGCCAAAGATCAATGTCGTGATGAGGGACTTTATGAAGTAAGTCCTTGAATCGGGTCCATGCTTCGTAGAGAGATTCACCTTGACGTTGTTGGAACATCAAGATGTCATTCCTAAGCTTAGTGGTTCTCCCCGGTGGGAAAAATTGAGTAAGGAAGCGAGAAGTAAGATCATCCCAACTTGAGATGGAGCCGGCGGGAAGTCGCTCAAGCCAATTACTAGCTTGGTCCCGTAGAGAGAATTGGAAGAGACGCAAGCGCGTGGTCTCCCGAGTAGTAGCATCAAGGTCGATGGAATCGACAATTTTGAGGAAATCCCTCAGATGCTGATTTGGATCTTCGGAACGAAGTCCATGGAATGCACATCCGTTTTGCACCAACCGGATGGTGTCGGATCGCAGGGCCGTAGTTTGGGCTTGGTCGGGAAGCTCAATGGTGTTCCTATAACCTAGGTGGTTTGGTCTCGAGTACTCACCAAGAGTACGGGCTCTTGGCGGGTCGTTTGGTGGTGGGTTGATGAGTGGTGGTTGGTTGTCACCTTCCATGGTGAAAAGTGATGGGTGTTACGAACAAAGGTCACGAAGAAGGGGGATAGACTAAGAGAAAGCTAAAAAATGAGAAAAAAGTTTACTTGATAGGAATCAAGCAAAGAAACCTAAACGAGGTGGACTACTAACTAGCTATTCTATTCCCCGGCAACGGCGCCAAAAACTTGATAACGCTACACGCGTCGTTCGGGGTCAAGGAAACTTCCTTTTCTTCGAGCAAGTTTTATAACACCCTAGGCAGTGAACCTAATCGTTGTAGTGTAGTAATTAGGGTAAGCCACGGGTATTGATATCGTTCTCTAGGGGAATAGGAATGCTAGTGAGAAGTTACTACGCTAAGGTTGAGGTTGAGGAATATTATTTTTTATCTTTTTATGTTTTTTAGAAAATGAAAAGGTACGAATCTCGGGTATTGGATTTGGGGGGTTGGTATTGCTACCGATTACTCTACTATTATCTAATTATCTAAGCTAAGGTTGTGATAGTCTATGTCTAATTGATGTGTACTCGTATGATAGTTTAAAGATGTGTTTACTTAGGTTTTACTACTCCTTAATTATCTCCTATTGATGGTTGATTTGTCACGTCCTTATTCCTAGTTGCGTTGTGATTCTAAGGCTATAGGGCGTGCTTATTTCCCTAACTCTTTGAAATTACCAAAGGGTCTTGTTTACAAATCCTCTAGTGATTTATAGACGCCTACTCTACGGTTGTCCTTGAATACTTTATCCTACAATTACCTAGATAATTATATTCTAAAGTTCACAAAGAAAAGTCAAGCATTAAGTACACAACGAATAATCTAGCGCACTCTAGATCATTAGTCAACTAAGATAAGTATCAACCAATCAATATTCAATAATTAAGTTTCATATTGCCTAAGCAAACACACAAATAAATTAGCCGGACATGGAGAACATGCAAGCATACACACAAATAATCAAAGACATAATTAAATTAATGAAGTAAATACTTATCTTGATGTATAATAGGGTTTAGAACCCTAAAATACTGCACAAGAAAGCCTTGGTTCGGTTTTAGGTTTTTACTCCAAAAGACTACACTCAAAAACTGAAAAATTCGGATTCTATATATAAGATTACATCTGCGACGGCGTCACCTTATGTTTTGTGACGCCGTCGTGTCGCCGTCATTAGGGTTTCGTCTTGGCCACGTAAACCTTGCGACGGCGTCACCTTATGACTGTGACGCCGTCCCCTTCAGCTCTGACGCCGTCTTGGCTGCATCTAGGCCGTCTGAGTAACGACGGCCTACTCCTTTAGAACCTGACGTCGTCCCTTGAAAACATGCAATTTCGCTTCTGAGCCGTCGCAAAATTCCTTCCCGACGGCGTCGCAGATATGCAGTGACGCCGTCGCCTTATGTTTCAGCAGCTTTGAGTGTCTCGATTCTGACTTTGGCCATTTTCTTCGTATATTCGCGCCTTTTCGTCCAAATAAGCATCATTCCAGCATTTTGCCTTCAAGAGACCTAAAAAGTGAAAAGGAACGATATTAAGCAATAACGGATACAGAAGTGATCGAATAAGGGCTTAAATGACCCCTTAAAAAGGTACCTTTTAAAACCTTATCAGAGGCACATACCAATCATTCCTATTTCTGCTGGAGCATCCCACAGCCGCTACAAGACCAAGTACAACCTTGAGAGCGGAAGCCTTGGACGCTTGGGAAGTGGAACCTTTCAAAGTAGTGGTCTTAGAAGACATGTTCCCACACTCATCATCAGATGTGTTTGAAATAATGATGACATCAACTTCATTTCCTTTCACGTTAGTATCTGGAAAGATAGACAAAACAGAAAGAAATCAGAGTTCACCCATTACAACTTTCTTAGCTTGCAAACATTAACTCTAACCTTTCTCAGACTCCTTATTCCCATATTTTTCCCACAAGTCTTCAAGTATCACATCAGCAATGTCATCTCCTATATCCCACTTATTCCCATAAGTAGCCATGGCATACTCAATCATATCGTCAGATACCTTTAGCTTGCTATAATCCTTCTTTTTGACAGATTATGACACTGCTCGGATTTCTGTAAAATAAAATAGAGTTATTTATGCTCATCCCTTAAAATGCCAATCACACAAATACAAAAAACCCGACTAACCTTTCATCACTTCAGCTTCTTTCGCAAATCTGCATAAATCATCAAACATTTCATCAGACATTTCATCTTCTTGTAACCAAGTATCCCCATATTTTGCCTTCACATATTTTACCATCTCATCAGTTACATCTGTAAAAGTAAGCTCCTTGTCTGCCATTGTTAAAGTGTGTGTGAGGGTTGTGTGACGAAGGAGGGAAACGATCAAGATGGTATACGATAGCTTTTCTCAGAATTAACTAAGGTGAGGTATAAATGTGTATGGACTATAATACCCTCCACTAACTAACAGAAACAAGACGTTGACATCGGCATTATTGGTCAATGGACGAGTTTGGCATATAAAGCCCATGTTTTGGACCTTCGGCGATGATAATGCCCAGGTTTGTCCCAACGCGAAGCGGATTGCCAAGTTTAGGGACCAACCGTGTATTTTAGTCTTTATTTTATAAAAGGTACTAGACATTTTATCAACTAGTTACATAATACATTTTACAAGTTTATTTTCATGAACATTTTAATCTAAATGAAAATGCATTTTTACATCATTCCATGCATCATCATATCTCTTTAAGATCTTTAGAAGATTTAGTTAGATTTGCAAGATCTTGAAAGATATTCTAAGATATCAAATCTAATAAAATATTATTTTTGAGATTACATTTTTGGCTATAAATAGAGCCCATTGTCTTATCATTTTCTCATCCCTTCCAACACACATTCTCTCTATCTTTCTTTCATCTTTTAGATCTATAGATAACTATGTAGTAACATACATTAATCACCTTCATCATCACTTGATCATAATGTTTCTAACATTCATCTTTGTTGTAAGCATACTTTACATTTTGATCCACCAAGGAAAGCTTTGAGATCTAGCCATCCTCATTCACCAAAGCATATCAACATATGAAGATTCAGGGTACGTTTGGTATGCCGTCATGAATCACAATGGGTATAAGTTTGATAGTAGTGGTGGACCCCTCGGTATGAAAGATCCATACCCTACCCTTGTGAGGTATATGGAGTATGGAACATATATATCATTCATTACCATTTTTGATAGATTTGCATCTTAAACAAACGGATGATTGGAATGAAAGTTCATTCCTTCATTCCCCGGAATGGATACCAAACGCACCCTCAATATCTCTTGTTATCCTCATTGATTGAAGACTTCTTAATTAAGAAGATCATTTAGATTAGTCATTCATATCCATTAGACATTTATGTCATGGATCATCATGGTAAATATTATTGCATCATCACAACACTTTCATCAAACTAGATTAGATGGTTTATGTGTTTGTACCATAAAACACAAGGTTTGTTATGTTGGGCCTTAAAACATAACGAGAGTGGTTGTACCCGGAAAGAACTCGACATCTAGATTAGTGTTGGAAATATTGTATAGGCGACGTTAGGTTGGTTCTACCTCGAACTAGAACCCGGTATTTAGCTTTGTACCGAAAAAAATGTAAGCGACGATTGTAAGGTTTTCTCCGCCGAGAAGGGAGCTTGTTGATCTAGTGAAGTAACTCTCGAGTTGGGTACTCGGGGAGTGGAGTAGGGCGGAGAGGAGATCCGTGACCGAACCACTATAAATCCTCGTGTCCGGTTTGCACTTTCCTTTCTTTATCTCTTTACTTTTATGATTGCATTATATTATTGCTTGTGATGTGGTTTGATGTTTGTGTGACAACTTGGTTTACTTGCTTTATATTAGTCACAAACGATAACTGACACTTTCATATTATAACAAACTTCATAAGCAATTTGATACTAAAGATCTAAAATTTTTAAACGGTAACGTATTCACCCCTCTACGTTTTCAGACGACAAATACCAAGAAGGAATTAGAAATTATAACCTTCACAATATCTACTATCAACATGCACGTTAGATAGCATCGTAACCTACCTTAATGTGTTATGTCATGTAGTGTGGAGTTCTCTTTTATTATTACTAGTTTTATTTTGGGATGATTGAACGAAAATGTACTTGTCATTTTTTATAGTTTTGTATAATTATGTATTTTTTTTAATGTAGGTAGCATACTTTTGTATTCAGTCTTTTTGTTGTATCGAGTGATTCGCGTGACCAGTTGTGTGTATTATTTGATTATTTTACCCTTCAATTTACACAATTTTGTTAACCATGAGAGAGGTAAATTGATCAAATAGTATACACAACCGGTCACATGAAACACTAAAAAGACGAAATTCTAAGGTATGCTACTAGATCTATAGAAGAAAAATAAATAGCTACACAAAATTATATATGGCAAATAAGCTACATTTCTGTACAATTAGCCCTTTTATTTTTAGCGTTCAATTAGAAATTTGTGTAACTTTCATTCGGTCTTTTCTTAATAGACACGTAATGTTTATTTAAATTGTTGTCGAGCAAGCTAAGCTCGACTAAATTGTAGAAATAAAAAAAATCTACTAATGTAAATATTATTTGTGTTAGAACGCGTTTAGGCTAACCGAATATATACTACTAACTACTAATGAGTTCGAGCTAAAAGTAGATGTTGTTACTTTGGCATTCGATGTGAATTATGTTTTATGATGCTATGGATATCAACTTAGAAATAATATCTAGTTGGTACTAAGAAAGAGCACACGGTACGATGAGTTACATGACAAGTTATAACCCTATTAACACCGGCCTATAATGCCGAATGACACCCCATTTCGCGCCATAGGGTCTCACGCCAAACTCATCAGCTGAAGTTATCCGGCATTTTTAAAAAAAATATTTGCAACGGTCGGGTATTTAAGAAAAAGAGACGTTGGGGGCTTGAAATATAGCCGTTTTTCTAAAGAAAAAAAAATCGACTTAGTCACTTTTTTACTCCTAAAAAATCATATTAAATATCCTTTAAATCTTCTAATTTTTATACACACTTCTACCTACACAACTCAAAAAATGTTTTGGTTTTGAGATTTTTTTAGACATTGTTTGAGTTGAGAATATTTAATATGTATATAAAGATTAGGTTTGAAATTGTGTATTGAAATGGAAGAGTATTGGATATTTATATGGTAGGTTCATTTAAATTTTTAAGATCTTTTCTAATTTAAATGCTTCAAACGGTCAAAAATTGAGCCGTTGGGTACTTTTCTTGCGCCATACGACTCGATCGTGTTATCGACCAAGTCCTCCCAAACATACATAGGAGGCGCGTCTGTGTGTGTTGGGGTGGGGGAGGACATGTCCTCTTGAGTGGGTGACAAAGTAAACAACCATCCGTTACAGATGGTTTTATACCTCCTCGTCATTTGTTAAGTCTTTATTTGTGTGTTTTCACAAACGTGCAGGATCTTGTGAGTAAGAATATGAGCACAAACATATATTAGGAAGAAATATCATTTTTTTTATGTTGTAAGGGGAAAAAAATAAAGAATCTAAGGGGTCGTTTAGTTGGTGAAACATTTTCTTATTTTTTCCTTTCTGAATTCTTAGAGAAGGGATTGATTTTTCTTTTCTAGAGAAGAGTTGAGAATTTAGAAAACCAATTTAGAACGGACGAAAACGTAAAAGAACGGACGAAAACCTAAAAAAATAGACGAAAACGTAAAAAAGACGAAAACGTAAAAAAAATGGACGAAAACGTAAAAAACGGACGAAAACATAAAATAACAAATAAGTGTAAAAAACATACGAAAACGTAAAAAATGGACACAAACGTAAAATAATGGATGAAAACGTAAAAAAAAATATGAAAATGTAAAAAATAGATGAAAACGTAAAAATATCGACGAAAAAGTTAAAAAAACAGATGAAAACGTAAAAAATGACGAAAACGTAAAATAACATACGAAAACGTAAAAAATTGACGAAAACGTAAAAATAAGACGAAAACGTAAAATAACAGATGAAAACGTAAAAAAAACGGGTGAAAACTTAAAAAAACAGATAAAAACGTAAAAAAATTAGACGAAAACATAAAAAATCACGGTGAAAAACAGACGAAGACGTAAAATAACGGACGGAAACGTAAAAAACGTACGAAAACGTAAAATAAAGGACGAAAGCGTAAAAAAATGGACGAAAACATAAAAAAAACGGACGAAAACGTAAAAAAACAGACGAAAACGTAAAAAAACAAACGAAAACGTAAAAAACGGACGGAGACGTAAAAAAACGAATGAAAACGTAAAATAAAAGACAAAAACGTAAAAAAAATGGATGAAAACGTAAAAAAAAACGGACGAAAACGTAAAAAAGTACAAAAACGTAAAAAACAGACGATAATGTTAGGAAACGTAAAAAACGTATAAAAACAGACATATAAAAAGTGAGAAAGAAAAAATTGAGAAGAGTAGAATAAGCTCTTCAAAATTGTAGTTAAAATTTAAAAAATAAGAATTTCATATTTTTTTAAAATTTTAAAAAAATATATAATTAAATGGATTTTCAATTTTTTCCTTTTTATATAACTTTCAAAAACCCGAAAAGATTCTTAAATGATTCTGTTCGCATGGCTTTGGCATGCTCCTTTGCACGTGGTAGTATGTCTAAAACTTCAATATTATATTTTCCTCTTTTTCCAAAAAAAAGAAAAATATTAATATCGTACAAAAAGAATTTGCATGCTACAATATTCTACTCTACAAATAAATTAAGTTTATATCTATGATACTAAAATAGTTGATCTAGCATAAGTTATTGTTTTGTTTCTTCCATTTATGGTCATGGTATCCAAATGAAGTTATGATAAGTTAACTAAGTAATCCAACCCTAACCAAAAATAGGTCCTTTGTTCAACTTCATTACAAAAGCAGAAAGGTATTGAATTTACAAACAACAACACTGTTTTCAACTTTTCATATATGGTCGATCTATACTTAGCACTCCATACCTAAAAAGACATTAAACATTTTTAATTTATGAAAATATTATATTTTGTTTAATTGGAAAGCTTTCTAACATACACTTCTTTTAATTAGTACTCAAAATTGATAACCTCACTTAATTTATACATAGCATCTTTAGATGATATAATAGTTTATACCGAATTCCCTCGAAAATGTAAATGCATGTATAATACAGTTCCAAGCATAGAAGATGAATATTTCAATGTTTCTTTAAGAATCTACATGTACTTTGACAAGATCTACAATCTCATGTTACTATTTTAAATGCTTAACAAGAATCAATTAAAAACATAAAGAATAAAATACACCGTTGGTCCATAAATTTGGTCATACGCATTGCGATGGGATAAAGCTGGGCGTTATCATCGTCGGAGGTCCAAAACTTGGGCTTTATATGCCAAACTCGTCCCTTGACCAGGATTGCCATAGTCAACTTTAATTTTCTGGCTTTACTTCGAGGGTATAATAGACCATTCACAATTTTGATCCAACCTTCAACCCAGGGACCAATTGTGATTATGCCTACTAATCGTTTCTTCCTTGATACGCTAGCATTTAATTTCGCGCGAACCAATACACCTACCCAACAAACAACTTTACCAATCATAATACACCATTATCCAGAAACGATAAACTGAAAATCGAAATCCGAATCTAAATTTTCATTTCCAGAACTCAAAAGACCAACCCAACTTCCAACAAAACCATGTCGATCGATCGTATTATCAACATGTCAGATGTAGTGATCACTAACATTTTGAATCGGTTGCCTTTGTTAGAAGCGGTGAGAACCTCTAGTTTAGCGCAAAACTGGAGGTTTAAGTGGACTTTGTTCACCGATGGCATAGTTGATGAAGATTTCTTTTATTATTTAACATATGAGTTTGATGGGAGGCTTGTTACTAGACTCTTAACTCGACTTATGGGTCCAATAAGAAAGTTTGTCTTCGCTGTAGAGCCAAGATCAATGCTTGGAAGAGACGACTTTTATTATGAAGAGATTCGTGATTGGCTCTTGTTTTTGGCTGGGCATGGAATTGAGGAGCTGATTATTACAAACTGGTATAGTGATCGAGTTACGTTCCCAACCCAACTTTACCTCGTAGCGAGTTGAAACATCTGGTACTTCATGTTTGTGTTATGGCTACTTTGGAATATTTTCATGGCTTTCCAAATCTACTGAGCTTAGAATTGATTCATGTCAATTTTCTAAGCGGTACAGTTTGGGACTTTATTGCTGGTTGTCCCTCACTTGAGTCTCTTAAAATGAATCGTCCTAGTACAAACGAGATGAGACTCTGGGACATTGCAAAACTTAGGAATTTGAAGAAGTTAGATTTGAGATTCGGTCTTTATAATGTTGTGACAACAATCACAACATCCGATATCTTTCACCTGAAAAGACTTCAAAATCTTGAGACCCTTACATTGGATTTTGGTGATTGCACGGTAAGAACAATTTGAGTTTTACACTTATAATTTTACAATGTTAAATAAATGTGTAACAGTAATGTAATTTAATCTTTAAAACTTGTTGTAGTTGATACATGAAGCTAATTCTATGATGAATGTGCCCTTTGTATCCCTGATTAACCTTAAGCTGTCCGATGTTGATTTTAGGAATAGTGTTATGGTATCGTTCATCATTGAAATGATTCGTGGATCTCCAAATTTGAAAATGTTGAATACCAGAGTAAGTGTAATGCTGTAATGCATATGTATCAATGTTGTAGACATAAACACATTCAGCCATAACCAGCTACAGACTGTGGTGTTTCGAGCTTTTCCTAGAACAGAGCATGAATTAACTTTAATAAAGTTTATACTTGCGTGTTCCCGGTCGCTAAAGACAATCAATATCAGGCTCAGCGATAGGAGTCATGATGGGAATGAAAATATCAGGAAGAACTAGGAGTTGGCTAGGAAGCTGCTGAAACTCCACCGAGCTTCCCCCACAGCCGTGGTAGATTTCTTTGAGTGGTTGTAGTTTATGTATGGGAATACCCTATGAATATTCATGTTGCAAAATAGTTTTTGTATTTTGGTACAGTATTTGTTTATATGGTTTGCTTAAAATTAGCTTGTTCATATGTTGTTGTTTGTGCGTATTGTATGTGGTTGTAGTTTATGGTGAATGGCTATTTTGTACGTAGTATTTGCATTTTGACTTTGTAAAGTCAAAATTGCAAAACCATTACTCAATATTTAACTTTGTAAAGTCAAAATTGCAAAACCATTACTCAATATATGACTTTGTAAAGTCAAAATTACAAAACCATTACTCAATATTTGTTTTGGAATTTATTGATATGTTTTAGAAGTTTGACTTAACAAAGTCAAACTTGTAATGGTTTTGTGTTGTTTAATCTTCAACTAAGTTGTAGTATACGTAACTTGGCAACTTGAGGGACCAATTGTATATTTTAAAGTGATTATTGGGCGGGAGTTTTAAGTATGACAACGGAAACCATGACAAATTCAGGGACCGAGTGTGAAAAAAAAGTCACTATTAGACCCTTGACCGTCTCTTACCGGAGACGCTATTTACTTGTGCACACCAACCGATAAACCCATCCACCACTTTTTCCACACACAAACAATTTCCAATGGAAGATTTCCCGATTTTGAATGAACTCATGGAGATTGCTGGTTCTTCCAAGTTGAATGATCGTATGGCTGTGTGGTTTGAAGAAGAGGCTGCACAAGAAGGGCTTTTGAAAAAGCTAGTTCTTCAGTGCATTGATCATCTGAAGAGGGGAATCATGAAGCGTAGGGAGCTGATCGAAGAGAACGAAGCTCTGGGACCTCGGGGAATAGCGCTTGACTGTTTGGATGCGCTGAGGAAAATCCAGGCGAGGCACACACACCAACTTGTTCAATTCATACAGATTATTGGTCAAACTGATGAAGCTATTCGTTTCAATGAAGGTTTTGTCAAGAAAATGGCTGAGCATAATGCCTGAATTTTGGGTATTTCAAGGGGGTAGATAAATGGGGTCTTTTGGGTGCTAGTTTTGGAAATATAGGTTGGTAAAAAGGGTATGTAAATTGGATCTTTTGTTTAGTTGTTGGTCTTGGTTTGATGTAGTTGTTTCTGATCTTGTAACCGACTATATTAATGATAAAATATCATCTAAGTTTTATGTGTTTAATTTGTTCTTGTATTGTGATATTGGGTGTATTTTAGTCTAATTAGTATCAGCAAAACCAAACATCCCCTTGTATCAGCAAAACCAAACAGCCCCTTTTATCAGCAAAAGTTGAATCAGCAAAACCAAACACCCCCTTGTATCAGCAAAAGCAAAGGCAGTGATTTAAAAATATGTGTTGAAAATGCAAATGCTTTAGCACTAAATCCTAATGTATCACCAAACATCCCCTTGTATCAGCAAAACCAAACAGCCCCTTTTATCAGGAAAAGTTGTTTCAGCAAAACCAAACACCCCCTTGTATCACCAAAAGCAAAGGCAGTGGTTTAAAAATATGTGTTGAAAATGCAAACGCTTTAGCACTAAATAATAATGTATTGACAATGGTGTATTGTTTAGGAAGAAATTGGTTTTGTGTTAGTGTTGACAGTGGGACTGAACACGCCCAATGTCTCAAATTGTAACATCTTGAATTTTGACTTATCCAAGTCAAACAAATTTATGAAAGGCAACAAATTGTAACTTACTATTGTGATATGACTTGGGTAAGTCAAACCTATTAAGAAATGCAAAACGATTTCAAGCAGATACAATGCACAACCAAACACAATTACTTACATAAGAACCCAATTTTTTATTCATCGATTTCATGTTCTCAACAACTACAAAGTTTACTATCATCTAAACATACACTTAGCTAGACCCAAAACTCTCCCTATCATCCTTTTCCTTCATTTCCTTCCTTTCCTTAAGATATTTAAACAAAATTTTCAGATTTTTAATCCTTTATCCCAAATCGTTAAACTTTGATAACACGATGTCAGCCTCTTCCTTCTCCTTCTTAACACCCAAATCCTTTTCATTTGGGCAGTCTTCTTTCATCAACGAACTCAACAAAGCCTTCCCCTTATCGTTTTGTGCCATTATAGTTTTTTTTTTTTGCTTTGGGTAGAATGTGTGTTGCTTGTATTTTAGGGTTCAATGTTGTGTGTTGCCGGTACTAATATTGTTGAAGGTTGAGTTAGATTCTAACTATGTTGGGTCAAAATTATGAATGGTCTATTATACCCTCGAAGTAATGCCAGAAAATTAAAGTTGACTATGGCAATCCTGGTCAAGGGACGAGTTTGGCATATAAAGCCCAAGTTTTGGACCTCCGGCGATGAAAACGCCCATCTTTATCCCATCACGATACGTATGACCAAGTTTAGAAACCAACGATGTATTTTAGTCAAACATAAATAAAAAAATACCAACATCATAGAAAGCTTAATTTCATTATTATTAATTAATCTCATAAACTAGAGACACACATTATTACAATCACTAATAATCAATCACATCATGCAACATAATATATTTAACCCCTTAATGCTATTTTTTCACATTTCTTGACCAAATTACCATTTTGTCCTTACAACATTACAAAAGGACCATTTTGTCCCTGCTCAAAAACTTATTTCAATTTTTAGTACATGTTCATGTCAGCAGAAGCCAAAATAGGTTGGCAAGAGTAAAGATAACTCAGTGAGTCATTCACAAACTCGCCCCCGAACTCAGCGAGTTCATCTCCAAACGCGCTTCCAATCTCAACGGGTCGCTCCATAACCGCGATTATCTCATTAAGCGACTCAAGTCTATGACTGAGCTCAGCTGCTTGAGCTCTTAAAACCGAGTTCTCAGCCTCAACACTCATGTAATGCTGAGTGGTCATACTAATATTAGACATGACCGAGTTGATCTCCGATCTGAGTTGACTCAGTTGAGTCATTAAATCGTTCAAATGCTTTTGTTTCCTCATTCTTGATCTTCTTGCTGATTCCCGGTTCGATATCATTCGTCTTTTTTTCCTTTGGTCCATTTCTTCTTGAAGTTCTGATCCACCAGAAGATGTCATTGTGCCACTTGATGAAGCCATAATATTTCCAAAAATAGTAACTTTTTTTCAAGAGACTTAAAATTTATGATATTAAAGATACCCAAATGATAATTAAGGTTTATTTTGATTATTTCTTACTTATATGAAATTGCTAAAAATAGAAAGTTTTCTTCAAGAAACTTGAAAATGATGATTTTGAAATAGAAACTAAGGAAAATAATAACTACCCAAATGGTGATTAAGCTTCGATAGGATTATTTTACTACTTATAAGATTATATATATGGAGATTTGGATTAAACTATATAGGATAAAACAAGGGACTAAGAATTAATCATGAAATGTAATAAAACCAGTAAAGGAAGACAACAGAAAAAGATTGAACTAAATGAGTTCTTCTCCAATAAGTAGAATTTATCATACACCCACAAACAAACAATTCACTCAGAATTTGAGACATCTATTGCGAACATTAAGAACGATAACTTGAACATGAATCTTGGTTATGAGTATTTAAAAGTTGCAAAAACAAGGGATTAATTTTTAAAGAAAAAGCAAAATTAATATATGAAGAACTAAGATATGGTGATTGAGGTTAAAGGGTGTGAGGAAGAGGAAAATGAGAAGGGGAAGAGACTAGAGAAGGAATGGAGGGTGGATTTATAGGAAGAGTTGCAAAGTAAACTAATTGGCTTTTGTTCTAGTGATACCAAAAGACATGTTATTTGTATCTTTTTAATATAAATTGCAGTAATTACCAATTTAGGGCTGAGCAAATCCATCAGAAAACCGACCTGAACTGACCGAAACCGGATCGAACCGAATCGAACCGACTTTTTTCGGTTCGGTTTCGGTATTGTATATTTATTTAGGTTTTTGTCGGTTTCGGTTTCGGTTCGGTTGCGGGTCGATCCGGTTTTTGTCGGTTTTTTTGTCTCAAAAACCGACCCGAACCGAGTTATTCGGTTCGGTTTCGGTTTTGATATATATTTTTCAATTCAATTCTCGGTTTGAGTTTTTTTCTTTTTTGATTTTTGATTCGGATCGATTTTTGTCGGTTCGGATCGGGTTTGACCCGATGCTCACCCCT
Organism: Chrysanthemum seticuspe; assembly: GCA_019973895.1. Classification (NCBI taxonomy): domain Eukaryota; kingdom Viridiplantae; phylum Streptophyta; class Magnoliopsida; order Asterales; family Asteraceae; genus Chrysanthemum; species Chrysanthemum seticuspe. The sequence goes on from BPTQ01000007.1 coordinate 339,740,371, forward strand.
ATACCGATCTCTACCTTCATAAACTCAATTAACTAAAACCGACACTAATTCTCCCAAACATGCAAATGATTTTGCACTCCATTTTTTTGCATGCCATATACTACGTGTCTCATTTTAGTTAGCAGAATAAATATTAAAAAATAAAATAATATAAAAAAATAAAACTAAGCGTGCAAACATTCACGTACAAGTTTGATCCCCTTTCATTTTTTGAACTTCAACCGGTTAATATTAAAAAATACAACCCATCACTTTGTTTGATCTCCTACTTTTGTGAACGTCAAAATACAACCCATCAATTTGACTATCTACCACTACCACCCATTTTCATCTACCACATTTACACTCACTCTTTACTCTTCTTATAAGTTACATTTCGTTAAAACTTTGATAAAATTTCAGATGGAGAGGACGTGCAAAATGATTTGCACGTATAGACCACATAAAATGCTAGGCGTGCAAATGACTTGACGTGCAAAACGTTTTGCACGTATGGTCCACGTGTCAAATTAATGTCCGTTACTTTTAAATAAACTAGACGCGCAAATAACAGGGAGTGCAAATTGATTTGCACGTATAGTCACGTGTCACGTTAATAACCGTTACTTTTAATCTTTTAATTAAACTTGGCGTGCAAATCAGTTTGGAGCAAACATTTTTTGCACGTATTGACACGTATCACCTTATAATTCAATCCAAATCGGATAAAATTACACGTGTAGTTGCGTGCAAATGATCATGGCTCGCAAAACTTATTTGCGCGTATAGTAGAGTTTCGTAACACGACTTTCAAAGGTTCATTTTCATAACACGCATAATATGCGTTTATTCTGGAAATTTGCTCTTTTAATATTGTATTTGAATAAAAGGATTGTTATATATTTGTGCTCGTACTAAAAATGAGAATAGCCATAACGTTAATGGGATATGATTTGTATATGTTATTGGAATTATCATGTATATATCAAATAATCTCAATTGAAATTCTATAGATTTTACGGATTCTAACGGTGGACCGTGGCCGTGGACAAACATAATTTCCTAATTATTGACTATAACACTTTTGCGCACATAATAAAGAGATAGGGCGAAATAGGGTCTTCTTGGCGAAGACCTCTAGTAAGAGTCACATACTCACATGACCAACTACTTGCCCCTTAATATTAAAAGAGTAGGAAACTGAAGATACACAGTGATTAATCACGCGTTAAGAGCAAAGGGTACAATAACATGTTAACATTTTCTTTTTTGTTTCATGTCAGAACCACATCATTTCAAACACCAAATAACATAACACAAAAAAATCATCCGGTATCATAACACCAAATAACACCACCTTTTGAGACCCACAATTTAAAAAAAAAATACAATTTACAAATTAACCCCTTCACTAATATTTCAATCATTAAATAAACCTTTCTTGTCGCCTTATAAAAAAAGTGTTTTTATCATCTACGGTATTTGTAAATGATTTGACGAAAGTATCCACTGTGGGTAAATTCCATCGGCTAAGTAATACCCCTTTTCAAACGCAACTCCATTTACCTCATACGGAGCTAAAGAGGCGACATCATCAAGAATATCGTCGAATAACGTTCAATTATCTAAAACATTGATATCGTTATTCGCACCAGCTACACCAAAAAATGCATGCCAATTGGCGTATGACCATAGTGTATTTCATGATAACACTAATACACATCCGACCCGTAGCATCGGGTCCTTGGCTAAAGAATTTAAATGATCTGGAAGAGGATCGGCAGTATAAGATTCAATACCTTTCACTATTCCTAGAAATAGTTTCCGGCTCATACGATATCTTCTTTGAAAGTTTCTATGAGGATACTTATTACCTAGATTAAAATAGTTGGTCATCAAACGCTCCTCTGCAAGCTCACATTCACGGAAAGATGATTGCGCTTCTTCTTCTTGTAGTCGTTGGTACTCATAAGCGGCCATAATTGTTAAAGCGTCGATTTCGTCTTCGATACCGGAAAGGGTCACATGTGTGGCGTAAGTTGGATGCGGATCCATTATCAAAGAATTTTTTTATTATATAAATATGATTTTAATTTTGTGTGTGAAAAATGGTTAGATAAGAGCGGTTTATATACGTGGTTTTTTGAAAAAAAATAAAATAATAAATTTTGATATATAAAAACTACCCGTTGGCTAGTATTTTATTTTTTATTATTTTTGAAATATGCCAAATCTATACGTTGGGGGGGGGGGGGGGGGTCTTTTGTAAATTTTTTTATTTGAATCCAACTAGCCGTTGGAGGGCTTGTTTTACCAAATCCCACGTTGCTCTAGCAACGTACGTAGAACATAATGCCTGATCAACATAGCAAGGTACAGAGTGAGTAACGCCTTTTAACACTGCCATGTAGGCACTAACACCCTTCACACGTTATGATACTCTAAGAGGAAATTTTTTATGCGTTTTCAAGAGTGGTTATTTGATTGTTGAATTTGCCAAATTCATATTACAAAAATTATAGTAATGTTTATATGTGATTCCAAATATAAAGAAAAACGTTATTTTAAAAGTAGGTCGAAATATTATTTCCAAAATTCACATGCTCAAACGAATAATCTATTCTACAAACGCAATCATAAATATCTTCTAAGATGATTTGTAAATAGAATTACTAGTAAGGTATGTCACAAGTATTCTAGAAGCGGCTTCTCTATCTTTGAGTAAGATATGAACTATTTAAATTCTATCTTTATTTTGTTCTGTTTTGATGGAGTATTATTGTTATTGTCATTGTAGTGTTAGAAGGATACATCCTTTTTCTTGCTAAAATGAATCAATTTAAGCCAAAGTATCATACACATAAGTGATTTTCTATATTGACTCTTACACATAAGGTTTGCTTGACAAAAATAACAGTAGTTATAAGTAGTAGCTGTGAGCATTAATTTTCTTTTTTTTTTTTTTTTTTTTTTTTTTTTTTTTTAACGGAAAAAGTAGTTATATGTATAATCATAATGTGTAAAACATCATAAATGTTCAACGCTCCCAAATGCTACTTCATAGAGCGATAAAAATTGAGCATTCCAAAAAAATAAATAAAGCTACTTATTGCTCGCCAAACGAGCATTACAGTTCACAACGCTCACTGCTTATAAATACTCAGCGCCTAACGCACTAATACTAGGTTAGATGAAATTTGCAAAATAAATACTCCATAAATAAACTTCATAATTCATATAGTTTAAGTTAGTGTAAAGAAGCTAGGTGAAAGTGGAATAGGACATGAGGAATCTAGTAGTTTAGGAAAGTAATGTAGATGAGACATCAGAAGCCTCCAAAGGTCTACGATCGTGTATAGATCTATAGTTGTGCCCATTATCATTCACCAAAGCCAAAATTGTCCTTTCATTTATTATTGATCTATACATGTCAATGCTAGAGAGAACTTGTACAAAAGTTGATACTACTATACGTTTAAAGTGCAAAGTTGATCAATTCCCTCATAAGAGTATCCAAGTGCATGGTTATTGTAACCACATTAATATCATGATTTTCCATAAGTAATATAGAGTTATATTACTAAAGTACTTCAATGGAAGTTGATCTTAGATCCATACCATTTTCATTTTTTTTACCGAAGACAAAAAACTATGGAAATATTTTTGTAAGACACTTGTTTTTATGCTTTTTTTCTTCTAATATCTTAAACAAAATTAAGAAGGTCAATTTTAATTTAAAAAAATATTTGTAGTACATACAGTAAAACCTCTATATATTAATACTCGATAAATTAATAACCTCTATATATTAATACTCGATAAATTAATAACCTCGATAAAATTAATAATTTGTCTAGTCCCAACTTGGGACCAGTACAAATTTGGACCTCAATCGATAAAATAATAAGATAATAATTTTTTGGAAACCCCAGTGTATATATATTAGTCCCAACGAAACTATAAATTAATAATTACTAAAAATTCCATACATATGTATATGTGTGTGTGAGAGAGATAGAGATATACACTTCAAAATCCTAAGATTGTTTAGTAAGAAATGAATCAATAATCACTTGTTTTTGTTGAACTTTAAATCTATATTGAGTTTATCTTAAAATCTCATTATTGCACTAAAGAGTTGGTGCGTTGTCTTCTCGTTTTACAACAAAAGTGTTAATTTTATTTTCATTAAGTGTGAATGTGAATTTATAAAATGTTAATTGGAACTTGTTTTTCAAATTTATTTTTCATCTATAATGAGTATACATTGTAACTAACTAGTATATTAGACTTGAAAATTTAATGGTCATACGTAAAACCTTTTTAAATTAATAAATTATTAATTTATCGATATAATAATATCTCGCTAAATTAATAAAATATCCCAGTCCCAACACTATTAATTTATAGAGGTTTTACTGTATTTATGACCTAAAGCTTCTTTTTTTAGTACAACTTTAGTTCAAAAATTCCTTGTTAACAATGTTATGTAAAAATATGTATTACCTATATCCTTCTATTTGTATGGAGTGATATCATATACGAGTATACAAAAATTTTGTTACATAATCCAAGCAAAAAGTGTGGTTTTAAACTCGTTTTATACTCCCTCTGCTTCTAATTTAATGCTTACAAATTTTTTTAGGGTTGTCGCAAATTTATTATTTACAAGTTTACCATGATACTTTTATTTGAACTTATTGTTACAAATTTAAAAAATATATATAAATTAATTAATAATAAAACTTACATTTTTGTAAAAAGTATAAAAAGAAAAATGTAATAATAATAATATTTCTTTTCAGTTATTTTAAGATGGAAAAAGTAATTGATAGACAAATAACTAAATTTTGTTTAACAAGAAAAATAATTGATGAATGAGATGCAAAAAAGTATACTGTATATTCACAGGAGGTATATCTGTCGACATGAAAGATGAAGGGCCCCATTAGTATTCAAAGTGGACGGTGGGGGTGGTCTCCAACCTAGGGGTTCGAGCCCAAATAGTACGGATTCTCTCTTTTTTAATCTTCAACTTTCAGTTTATGCATGTGCACTATCTCCACTTTACATGTACTACCATTTTTTTAGGGTATCCTCATTGCAAAGGTTTTGTAAAATATATGAATCACATGGGTATAAGTTTGATAGTAGTGGTGGGTCTCTCATCTATAAAAGAATTCATATCTAGCTCCTTTAATGTTATAAAGTATGAAATAAATCTATCATTCATTCTCATAATTGTGGGGCTCATCCAGTGACGGATCCAGAAAAATAGGATGTGGGAAGCAAATTTGTTTTTTACGATAGCAACAAAATGCGAAAGAAAAAACTAAAAACGTAATGATAAATCAAGTATTTTTACTTGGACATGAAGGATTTATATGGCTTTAAAGAGTTAAATGTTGGATTTTAGTATGTGAGTGGGGGGCAATTTGAGTTTTTGATGGGGTCACTTTCGAAAAAAGGTCAAAATTAAATAAAAATTACAATAAAATATCAACTTTTTCGGCTAGACATGGAGGGTTTGCCCCCACTCTTACATGTTAGATCCTGGGCTTCTCATTCTAAACAAACACCTTGATTAAAATGAAAATTCATTCCATGATTCTCATTCCGGGATACCAAACGCACCCTTAAATCTCTTATTTCTTAACTATGCTTTGGTGTCAATCGAGTTACCAAACAAATGAGAAAAATAAAAAGCCGAAAGAACATGAATGCGCCATCGTAAAGTTCTGGCAATGCAGATATATATTGAAACTAAAATTTGGCAAAGGATGACATATACTTAAGCAATTAACACTATTTGGCAATGGAATAAGTAGGTAAGTCGTTAGAACTTATAACAAGCTTGACGGTTATTTAAAGACAGGCTTTCAATACACAAGTTCAGATTCAAAAGGCTAGCTAGGTATTGATTTAAATTTGTTGTACTGTCCATAATTCAGCTAGCACATCATCGCCTAGTCCACGATAACATTTCTTCCACGCGCCTTGTGGTTTTTGGTTGCTAAATGGCGGAAACTGGATTACATACCGCGAAATCTAATGGACTTAATCCAATGAGCCAATTCCTTTTAGCTTACCATCTCGAATTAAGTCTTCTTATAATTCTAGCAAAATCTAGAGAAGAGATCAAATAAAAATAACATATTTCATAAAAGGAATCCCTTTTTATAAAAGGTCTTCTTATAATTCTAAAAGAAAGTGACAATAAAGAGGAGGTTATGAAAGGACAAGTAAGTGGAAAAAAAATTGAAGCTATTTTTTTTAATAAAGAAATCTGTGATTAACACACAAATGTGATGAGCAAGAAAATTTTATGCATTTTTTTCATCACAAATTATTTTTTATATTTTTTTTCAGCTTTTTTTAATAATTTTGTCTTCACTTTGTTTTGAAAAAATCCTAGACTTTCTGAACATTTTTTTTTTAAATTTGTTCATCTAGGACACGACGCATTAAACGCCATATGCTTTGATGTAAGCTAGCCGCTTAGAAAGGATACACTCATGGATATGATATTAAAATGTACGTTATCGTTTGCTTGGATTGCTCATAAGTCTAAGGTTTAATTTGCAGCCATTATTATGACTTGATTGTGTGTAGCTGATCCAATCACAGCTTTTCAAAGCTCTTCGTAATCTTCATGTAACGTTTATTATCTAGCATCTTGCTTGGGTCTGACAAATAATATGAAAGGCATGTGTTCGTTACAATCATGCATATCTGATACCTAAAACAGATAGCAAGAACGCGTTTCATATTTTCTATTTCATAGGATATGATGGGTTATCGCCAAACAAGAAAGTACTATACGTGCCTCAAGTCAGCTCTATTTCACAATGCCAAGAAGCTACAGGCATTGATGAATTTTAAGATTTCAACAAGCACTACATTTGGACCAATTGCTCCAAGAAATAGAGCTGTGACTATCTTATGATTCTGAGGTACTTAAACCTCTCACTTTTTGTTGTAACATTAATAATATGAAGCATGATGCCATACTGGTGAACTTCTTATGACAAACTGATGTTGATGATATATTCGACTGAAGATAGGTCATTTTTAAACTTGCATCACTCACATATTAGCATCTTCGACAAGAGTACTAACAAAATACGAACTTTTTGAAATGCATGGCTAAAAAAACCTGTCAAATTCCGTTGTAGCAGAATGAATAATACAAGAGATATCCACAACAAGAAACACGTTATTAATAGGTACACACAATGTATAACAAATCACAATCCGTGTTTATAAATATATAAATATACACAAAATTTGAAATCTTAACAGAAAAAAACCTTCACAATTCGAATGGGGGCTCAAAAATCAGTATCACCTCAAGTTACAAGATTCTCGCTTCGTTCTCTTCCTCTAATCGGTTCATACATAAATACTTTTGATGTCTTGTTGACTTTCACGGTTAGAAACGGAAGAACTTCTTCTTTTTCTTCTTCTTTTCAAGGTACGCCATGAATTCTTGTTGTTGAGAAAGCGATTCTTGAAGAGACTGCATAATAGGTAAGATGATATATTAGAACATATGAAAAAAAAACTGTCCTGTGTAGTCCTTTAATGTTTAAGTATTTGATGTACTTCAACTCATGTGAAGTTTTGTTAAGTCAAGTGGGTTGATTCAGGTTAATTTATCCCTGACGGGTCAAACGCTAGAATAGAAAAGGTTAGATAAAGAGGAAACGGGTCAAACTCCTGAGTCATTTAGAAAACATGTGACGAGTTCGCGCAACTAATCAACACTACGTTAAAGGATACCAAAGTTTGTATCATACTGAATCCACTAGAATTCATGTTGAATAACAATTTTTAAGTGTTTGATAAATTTATACTTAGCAAAGTAGAAAAAAGTAATCAAGACTTTTTTCCAAAAAAATTTGATGTTATTTTGTTGTTTCTTGAAACTTTATTTGGAGAAAAAGTGTGTTCTGGGTCAACTGAATCCAAAAAGCTACTTGTTACCCGGCGTACCTGTATTGCCACCTCTAGTTAAAAGTGTTTGACGTACCTTTTGGGTAGCAGCAAGCTCAATCTCCAAGGCTTCGACCCGAGACAATGCCTTATTGAGCATATCTTCTTTCTCGATAATCATTGCCACTGGATGGTTATTGAGGACAACAACCTTCTCCTCCAACTCACCCATGCGCTTAAGCATGGATAGATACTCAGCATTCGAGACAGGTGCTTCAACCTTATAAGAACTCGGCTTCTTTATCATATCATCATCATCATGCATGCCACTAGAGTAGAGTGTCGCATCCGTAAGCCTTTTAGGCATGTTGTTTGTCATACGGACCATGGTCATGACTCCCATCACCAATGTCATCATACCAGAAATTAAGTGGTTGCCTAGCCCATCATTAGTGGAAGCTGGTTTGTATGGTTTTGGGATGGGATAATAATCCGTATTTTTAGAAAAAGAGAACTTCTTCTTTGATTTAAAGCGTTCCACAGCTTTGTCAACCATGGGTGTGTGGTCATTTTTCTCATCTACGCTTGAGTGGCAGTTTCTAACCGAATCCTACAAATGAATTATAAAGCGAAGATACATTCAGGAAAAAATTGCAGAATCAGTTTGGAGAGAAACATATACGGCGATCAAGAAACTTACTTCTTCCTGAACAGGAGCGAGATTTGGTTGCTTGATATCCTCCTGCTTCTGTGAATTAAAGAATGTCAATATGTACTCGTTTTCTTAGGGACTATTTGGCATTGATTAAATGAAGGTGCTTATGTAGTTAAAAATATGCAGTTCGGTAAGTGCTTATTTTAGTCTTAAATAAGCAAATAAACAGTTTTATCAGGGCCTTCTGAAAAATAGACAGACTTAAATAAGCAAGCCAAATGCCCTTTTAGTTATAGGTTGAAACTAGACATGGCAAGATGAGCGAGTAGGGTAACAGGTTAAGGTTGAAACAGTTCATTTCTAGAACGGGTCAGTGTGGGTTGACCCGCAGACAATACTTCATCCACTTAAAAAAACTTTATACATAAATAATGTGCTCATTTTGATTACAATGGCTATACAACATACCGTGTTTGCAGATAGGTCCTCTGAAATGGTCTTCTCTTCTGGGACTGCACTCGAGCATTTGTGCTGACCATCCCGGACCATCTGCCGCACCAAATTAACAAGAAATTTAGCATTTCTATAGCTCAAAATTAGATTTGGAGGAATAGAATGTATGACTTATACCTTCATGATCTCTTGGTCTTGCCATGGGCCCTTGTCTGAGCGCATGCAACCGCCTTTATCCGCACAGGTACAGGTACCACCCAAGAACTCTGGAAGTTCACTGTCAACGTATAATAGAATGTGAATATGATTTGACACTAAAGATGGAACTACTTCAAATGGTTATTAGAGCACAAGGTATGCAAGGACCCAATAACACGTTATTGGTATGCCACCTCAGCGCCACATCATACACCTCCAATAACACACCAATAACTCAAACAACCCTCCCTCATAACACACCACTAACATCACTTGTAGGTCCCGCAAAATACCCCACCAAATATACCACTCACTCACAATAAAAAACACACGCACACAAAAGGTGCATTTGGCTTGAGCTAGTGGAGTGGCTCAAAACACAAAAGAGTTCATTTGGCACAAGTTTGGCATGTTGGCCGGTAAGGTTGGCACACGAATAACTCACGAATGGCTCACCAATGGCACCTCATACCTTGTGCTCTTAGACTATATTAGTATTCGACAATGGTATAACTAGAATTGAATAGGATCTTGATAAATAGTTCTTCGGATCTACCCTTTAAGGTCTATTAATGGTCAAATAGTGGTAAAGACGAGAAACAGAAACTCGTAGATGTTAGAACAGCTATTTGGTAAATGTACCTCGCATCGATCATTTCCAGGAGTGTGCTTTGGTATTTGGTGCCCAAAACCTATATGTAAATAGAGTCAATGACTTGTCAACTTGCCGAGTTTAAAAAATAATTAGGAGTTCATTTGCTATCAGAATAGAAGGCGGGATGAACTTACATGAATCTTAGAAGTAGTCTTTGGATCAAGGAAGGATTTCACCGTGCTCCATAAAAGTCTAAACCCAGACCCTGCGTTGATAATGTACATACGGCATAGGGTCTGTAAGGGAGAAAAAGTTTAGACAATTTGTGTAATGCTAGACAATAGTTCATATAAAAATGTGTAGTTTAAACTTTATAGCATAAATTTCAGCTAACAGAAATCAAGTACCTCGGGGTAGTTATTACCATCAATGCTTTGGAGACGCTGGATAAGTTCCCTAGCAGATTTGTTCATATTTTTCAATCCCTGATACATAAACCATGTAAACCTTAGCCTTAGATGTGCCTTCTTAAGCATGTGTGTAATCTAAAGGTGGCAAAACAGGTTAAGGTCAGTTGACCCGAAGCATTTTTTATTTTTTTTTATCAAAATCTTTCTCTTTTTATAACTAGTTAGTGTGTCGACTATTATTACAAGTTTTTTTTTTTTTTTTTTTTTTTTTTTTTTTTACTTTCTTAATTATCATCACATTCTAAGAAAATAAACTTGGGATGAAGTTCGACCCATTTAACCGAATTCCTTTTTGTCTTATTAGCGTCCTACCTGCTTGACATGTTAGATAAACCACAACTCGAATCAGTAGTTCATAAGTAAACATGTTTACTTACCACTCCTTGCACATCAAGGATCGTGGTGCTTTGATCAATATGTTTTTTTGCAGCAATTGAGCAAGCCGGAAACTTATCAATAAACGTCCTTTCAAACTCCATCACATGGTACTTCACATAACGCTCGAGGGTTGTAGCTTGCATGAGCTTGGTAGCATCAACTTTACCAAGTTGCTCAATGTAGACAGGTCTTCCTTCCTTGTCAACACCATGGTGTCCTTGTGGATAGTGTTTGACGACATCCTCTTTTTCCTTAAAATCAAAATCCTAAAAAGAACAACCAAACAAGGCGCAAATTAGTGGTTTGTAGGATATAGAGCTACTTCAGAAGATGGTTATAAGATGTCTTCACATAAGTACCTCCATAATGGTGTCGGTACCATATTCATTCCTCCATTTGATCATATCGGACCACATTTGCTTGGTCTTCTCAATATCAAATTTCCTAGCCTTCAAAAATCTGTATCATCATGCCAAAAGTTTATCAACTGTGTATAGTGCTTGGGTAAGTGGTTAGAACAACTAATTTTTCAAGAAAAAGGGTTTTTTTTTTTTTTTTTTTTTTTTTTTGTAAACAATTTATGTACTAAATTTGATTTCAAAAACTATATCGTTATTCAAAAGATCTATCTTTGTCTTAATAAATTAAAGCGATTCAGAGCTTGTTATGTATCTCAATTACACTTGGATGACGGTAATTAACCCGTTAGATAAGTTTCCTTAAATTTTTTAGATAGCACAAACCGAGGGATTTATAATGAAATGAGTCAAATTTGCCACCGCTACATATACATACCTTAGCATCATGTGGTAGTCATCATGCTTTGCAGGCAACAATTCTTCCAAGATCAAAGCTTGACGTAAAGCATCAACCCCCTTCAATTCATCTGCATCATGCTCATCTTCAAAAGCGGACATAACCTTGCCACTCTTCCTGCCCTTCTTCCCAAAGGACGTCTTAAATTTGTTGGAGGCATTTATAGCTCTTTGCTTAAACGACAGCTTAGACTTTTCCACGTCGGATTTCTCAAAACCTTTTCAATAATTAAAGACATCAGATCATATACAAGTATATAATGTCCATGATTTTTCCATGCTACAAGGAAGATATATACATACCAACAAGAGGACCAGACGTTGCGATACTCATGATTGCAGTTATGTACGTTTGATCTTCGTGATGAACTTCAGGCCCTTATCGAATTCCTACGTTTATAAAAACAATTTGCTCTAAAATATTACTTATGATCATGACCAATATATAAAGTTTCATATACTTAACATATAAATTTAGTACAAATTATTGCGAAAACGTAATAAGAGAGAAACTTACAGGTGACAAAAATATTGCAGGACAGTTGATGAATAAGAATATGAAGCTGTTTTATTCTTATCAATCAAAAAACAAATCCATAAAAAAATCTAGTATTTAATTTCGTGGGAGCAATTATACTAAATTTGACTTTATTTTCTTGTATAATATCTGTTATTTTAGACATGTTAGCCACTATGATTTAATGTGATGTTTACATCCCTGTCATTACTTAAATTTCTTCTATCATATCTGTTATTTGTATTTTCGTATATTTGAGTGCATTTTCACATTGTATGTTTTCTATATTTCTATTAGATAAATTGTTTATGTTAATCAGAATATTCCAAATTATTTGTTTGTCTCAAATAATCATGTAACTAACATTTTGGGCCATAGCTTCAAACACTCTAAAAGTTGTCTGTATTGCAAATTGAACATAGTTACTTAGGATGGTATATATTCACGTAAAGCAACGGTAGCGAATAGTTCTTTATAACTTTTTCGGTCTTTAGTAGTAACCGTGCGATATTTTGGCGTGATCACCCTTAATGCAAAACTTAAGCATTTGCTATATTCTTAGAAATATCTTGATGAAAAATCTTTCTTTTGGGTTATAAGTCATATCGAGGAAGGGCTCATGCGCATATGCAATGGATGTGATTCGTCTCAAGAGACATTGATTATATCATACTGTTGCTAAGATAGACATGCAGACGTTGTGAGCAAATCTTCATCGCAGAAAGAATTACCTAACGAAGGCAACTCATATACGACAATTTCATTAGTACGTTGGCTTCTTAGTTATGATAATCTATCATGAGAGTTCATGTTTAACTTAAGCTCAATCCACTTATCCACATGTTATATAATCAAGTGGATGTTTGAGGTGTTCAAAATTTAGTGGTCCATGTTCGAATTAAGTGTTCTCATTTTCGTTCGAAAAGTTTAAACTTCAATCGTCTATAGGTCTTTCGAACGCTCCATAGTGATTGGAATTCATCTTATCATCTATCATTCTTATAAACATATTCTTTTCTTCTCCAAGTTACAAACCTACTAGATTTTGTAATGATCTTTAAGGAGCATCGTCGTTAACTCTTTTGTATGAGTCAATTCACTCGATTTGCATGTTTGCTCGGTGTTTGAACATACTTAAAGAATTTCAGCTCGTATACTCAGTCAGAAACATGATGTTATAATAAGTTGGGGCGTTCCAAATTTGTCTCTAAGAAAATGTTAGGTTTAAGGATGTATTAGCTATCTTTTTTTCTACCATCAAGTCAATTATAACACTTGTAGACTTTCAGTCGACAAAAAAAGTGTATTAAAACCCGAATCGCCCACCAAAGTATGGATTAGTTGAATTCAATCTTTTTAGCTAAAATATGATGTTGATTGCAAAAAATATTAAAAGGCCAGTCAGCATTATTGAATTATTTTGTGAGAAAGGTCAAACTGGATATTAGTAATGGTCCTCCACTCCATTTAATTATTGCAATACAACCTATAATATATTTTCTTGTAAAAGAATATTTTGTATTTGGGGTTACCATAAATAAAAAATAGAGCACATACCTACACAATAACAATGGGCTGAAAGTGGGCCAGCCCAAATAGCAGCTTGGCAATCACCAAACAAACAGCCCAACATGGTACCAAACAAATGAACAATATGGATAGTCATTCAACAAAAGCTATTTAGCCATGATAAATTCAAGATGTGGCCTGTGGGAAACTTACTAAATGATGGTGTGTCATGTGTCACAACGAACTATTAATTTGGCAAAAACTTATTATAATTTTTTTCTAGAGTTTTGCTAATATGTGCCCGGTGAGTACATGTTTAGCTTTTTACAAGTTAATTAATATTAATTTTTTATTTAATTAAGTTAATTATGGAATTTAATTAATGTTTATTGAATGTATTTTTTAATTTAAAAAGAATTTTATGTTCATTAATTACATCTTACGATGTATTAAGTGGTCACGTATTAACCAAACCCTTCCTATTTGAGTGGAAAAACAACACCACTTTGAGTTTGTCACTTGTGTTCCATTAATGGCGGCTTTAGAAAGATCATTGTACCACACACAATACAATATTTGTAAAGGAAAAACAATTATCCGATATTTTACATTAAGATGAATTAATACTAGATGCAAATAAAATGCAGACTAGCAAAAGAAGATACATTTACATATTTCACAACTAATTTCAATGCAGTCGATGTTTATGCAGACTAGCAAAAAGAAGATTCACCCAAAGTAACCCTTGGCACTTGACATTTGAGAAAACAATTTTTTGTCATTAAAGTAGTAACCAAAATTATTTTGGTTCACTCAGTATTCATTTGTTATAGATGTTGGAAATGTATATATTTACAAACATGTGAATGTTCGGATTCGAACTCGTGACCACGGGATTGCACACATTAGCGAATGAGAATTAAAGTTAATAATTAATGTTTATGTTTACGATTAATTATTGCACATTAAGTCCGGTTAACGATCGTTAAGTATTTAACGGAAAAATGACTAACGACCGTTAAATGAAAAGGGAAGGACTAGTAATGGAAAATCTTGAAAGAAAAAGTTATGGGTTTTCTTGTGGGCTTGTCCTATGGTCGGCCACAATGGGTTGTCCCAACCCAATCCCTAACTTGTTCCCAAAGTATTCCATCTACTATATAAAGAGGGTTAGGTTCTAGGGTTTCATACACTTGTGCATTGAATTAACCCTAGATCTCTCCTCTCCTCTCTCTTGTCCCATTTTCGGCCGAACACCCCATTTGTAAGGGAGTTTGGTTTCGTTTTTCTTAAACGAGGACTTGTGTTAGATCTAGCAATCGCTTGATTCGTTGGTTAATTCGTGTGTACAAGAACGTGGTAGTAAGACACTATTCTTACACCATATTGGTTTGAGTTGTAGAACGGTAAGGGACAACTCTTCAAACCACTTCTTTGTTTTGCTCAAAGGATTTGACATTCGCAAGAGGTACGTTACGCATACTTTCAGTTAATTATTTATTTGTTATGATCTTTAAGTCTTCCGCTGTGTACTCTTGATATCTTTATGTTTTATTGTATTTTATATATCATAAACTCAACAGTGGCATCACGAGCCTTGTATAACAAGTAATTAATTACTGAAACACATAAATAAAATAAACATGTTGTGTTATTTTTTGTATGCATAGATCTAGGGTTATGCTAAACCTAAACCCTAATTTTTTAAAGGGGCGTTTATTTTGGTACCCTTATTAGGGTTTTGTAAACTAATGTTTTAATTGGATTAGAAACCCTAAGATGCATGCAACTTTATGTGTATATGCGTAACTCTGTTTTAATTGCATTAATTGTTAAGTGTAATTTTATGTCCATGATAATTATCTGCATGTTTTATCATGGATCTGCTTTTATTGTATGTCTTTCTTGTTTAAGTGATATACACTAAATTATGATAGATCTAAAATTGGGGAAGACCTCAATTATTATTAATTTAATAGTGTTGTTCCCCGTTCACTATCGTTTAAAACAGTTTAAGTTTATAAAACAAGTTAAAAGTGAACTATGACTGAAATTAACATAAAGAAAACACACTAAGTAATTTTCAACATCATATTCTTATTAGAAATAAATCAACAAAGAATACGTTACCCAAGTACTTGCGGAATAGTACTTGGGATTGAAATGACAAAGTTGGGTGATTCCTCTCTAAGCTCAGGCTAAGTCTGAGCACAACTCTTAGAGCTCACTGAGCTATCTCAGGAACTAAGTTGTATTTGGAGGAGTGAAAAGATGGCTTGCGTGTATGTGTTTTTACAATTCACAAGCTTAACCTTTTCACTCCATCTCTTATGCTATTTATACATGTATGATATTTGACTCTTTCCTAAGTGACAAACTGACATCATACAGAAGACAAAACACTGATGTATTTTGTCTCTGTTTACAAAGACTATTCTAGGTAAGAGACAAGACTACTTTCCTAAGTTCAGTGATGACACTGAGCCTGATCTTTTGCCATTCAGGGAAAGTTGACTTTGGTTGATAAGGACTTCGTCTTATCTGATTCAACCTTTCCCGCCTTGTCCCGCTCTTTCTTCAGTCTTTACATCCTTCAGTCTTCTACTTCAGTTTGTCTTCAGTGTAAGAAGTTGGAGAGGAATCTTAGGGATTCAGTGAGTTATTGTCATCACTCACTGAATCCATCATCTTCTTCTTGACTCAGTCTTTACCCTTTAAGTTCCGCCTTACTGAGTGGAGAGACTTCTTCTTTGCCTCTTACTGAGTATCCTGAAGACGACTCACTGAGAGACTATGCACTCAGTGACCTGTTTGTGTTAACGGAATAAATACTTGGGCTATTTTCTATTCAAATCCTAGATTAAGGGGTTTGGGTATTTACTGAACCCAACAGTCTCCCCCTATTTGGATATACAAATAGCCTAAGTGGTTGATCAGTGTAAGTGAGCAAAAGGCTTCTTCTTACACTGAATGTACTAATGAATACAATAAGGAACACTGAGTAAATGAATAAAACATACATCGTTTATTGATCAGATTACATAGTTCCTATCACTAGTACAAAAGATAAAACAAAATGATGTCAATCTAGATGGATTCCCAGTGCTTCAAGCTTCACTTTCTTGGTGATGAGTGTTTCCCTGTCAGGAT
The DNA here is from genome assembly GCA_019973895.1 of Chrysanthemum seticuspe. Lineage (NCBI taxonomy): Eukaryota > Viridiplantae > Streptophyta > Magnoliopsida > Asterales > Asteraceae > Chrysanthemum > Chrysanthemum seticuspe. The sequence goes on from BPTQ01000007.1 coordinate 339,757,025, forward strand.
GGTCTCTGATCTTAGCATTCAGGTCTTGACAGAACCTGATGTTTGCTGGGGATTGGATCTGAGAGGCCACAGGAATATAGCTGATCATTGCAGCCACTCCAGCCTGATCAATGTCACTCCATCTTTGAAATGCAGGGTTCCCATAGACATCAATGTGGAATAGCCCTCTTTCAGGCTCTTCAATCACTAGACAGTTCACAAAATTTACACCCTCAGGCAGTTCTCTGTTGCATTCAAGGCCATGTACTTTAATCTCAGGTTGGAAATCAACTCTTTTCCTTTTGCCAGTGGAAGCTTGTGGTTGAGATCCTTGAGGTGCAGTCAAGGCAGGCTGAATTCTCAGTTGGGTTGGTGCATCCCTCAGCCTTTCATATCTTTTGCTAAGCATCTTCATCAGCTCCTTGACCACCTTATTTTGCTTCTTTCCAATGATCGGACCAAGTTCATCAAGTTCAGTGATCCCAAAGTCACTGAATTTTAAGGGATCATGAACCTCAAAGTGTCTTTTGTCATCCCCTCTGTAGACATTCATAGCCAATGGTTTGGTGTTGGGAATGATTTTGACATCAGTGATTTTTTCAGGAAGCCTTCGGCTGGTCATTGTCCAGTTATATTCTTTAATTCTGCTTTGCCTGAGAGCTTCAGTCTTCTTTCTCTTTTCTTCATACTGAGCTCTCATTGCAGCCATTTGAGCAGCCTGAGCTTCCATGAACTTCTGTCCTGCCTGACCCTTTTTGAGCTTGCTTGCATCTATTCCCACATTTTCAGCTTCTTCGGCAATCACTTTGGTCAATGCCTCCTTAGTCTTCTTTTCATCCTCAGCTTGTTTCAATTTCCTCTCTTCTTTAGCAAGGTGTTTGGTTAGCTGTTGAGGAGTGAAGAGGTATTCAGTGTCACCGATTTTGTAGGGAATCCTCTCAGGCTCAGTAGTTGTCAGTATGCCTTTACCCTTGCTCTGTCCTGAGGAAGATGATGCAATAATGGGAGGTGTTGTTGTCATGATTGGTGCTAAGACTGTCAGTGTTGTTGTTGTTGCATGAGGTGGAAGTGATGAGATTGGTACTGCAGAGACTGGTGCTGATGATGATGATGTTTGAGCTGCTGAGACTGGTGGTGTTTGCTCCCCCTCAGTGTGAAGAGGAGTTTCTTCAGCAGTATTCTCCCCCTCAACTATTGCCGTAGTGTCAGTGAGGGCAAGAGTTGGAGTAGGTGCTGAGGGGGACTGATCAGCTTGACCTTTGAAGGCCTGATAGATTTCGGAGATCATAGCTTTGATGTCTGAAGTGTCAGATTGAATACCAGTGACTTTTGTTTCCAAATTAGCCTGAGAAACTTCCAAGGCTGTCATTCTGGGCCCAAGATTCCAGGCCATAGAAGAGGATGCCTGAGCCAAAGTAGTCACCTGCGTATTTATAGAGTCCAATGAAGCTTGAAGAGACTGGACTGAGGATGGAAGACCCTGAACATTTGCACACTTGAGCATGTTGAGCAGTTCAGTGAGGTTTGAGGATTGTTTCAAGTGCTCCTCAGTAGCCTCTAGCACTTTAGAGTTGAGTGTTGGGTCTTCTTTGACAAACTCCCGGATTTCATCTATCGTGGTTCCCACACCCTGAAGATGTCTGAGGAATTTAGCCATGTTTTCATCCAGTCGGTGAATGTTGTCATACATCAGATCCCTATGCTCATGAACATTTTCATCAAAACCATGTACTTCAGCCTTCAGCCTTTAGATCAGTATAACTTGCAGCAGCCTCAGTGTGTTGCTCCCATAATGTGTCAGTGACCCCAGAATATAACCTTCTTGATGCTTTGGTGATCCACTGAACAAGCTGTCTTTCAGTGAGTGGGAGAACATTATCAAATCTATCAAATTCATCAGTGGATGAAGAGGAGTCATCATTGGCAGCTTTCACTGGTGATTTAGTATGCTCCTGTGGATCAGGCTGAGGCTCTTGTTCAGTTTGAACCTCAGCGTCCATTTCTTCTCCAGCTGATAAGATTTCATCATCAGTCTCAGCAAGTTCATCATCAGATTTTAGCAACTCAGTAACCTCAGCAACAGTTAACAAGGGAGTGGGAATGGGTTCCATATCAGCGGGTGGTATTGATCCCTCTGAGTCTTTGTCCCCCGTGGACCCCCCTCGGACACTGGTGGGAGTTTCCCAGCGTCTTCTCGGGAGTCAGGATTGGTTTTGGGTTCCGTATCGGCGGGTTGTTCCTTTCCCTCCGAGTCTTTGTCCCCCAGTGACCCCTGAGACACTGGTGGGTATTTCCCAGTGCCTTTAGCAGAGTCAGTGAATGTTGTATCCCTATCAGTGGGTTGTTTGTTTCCCCCTGAGTCTTTGGGATCGATCAGTGTGCCCTCAGACAAAGGCTTGGATTTGCTAATGTCATCACTGGGCGATGTGGAAGGCGCTCCCCTACCAGCGGGTTGTTTGTTTCCCTCTGGATCTTGGGGAGTAGTAGGTGTGACCAAGGGCACTGACTGTGATGTATCAGTGTCCTTCGTTGTCACGGGGGTGGTTGTTGCCTGGTCAGTGGGTGTCTTTTTGGTCTCAGGCCTTTTGTGCCTCTTAGGCGGTGCTCCTGAAGCCTCAGGGCCCTGAGACTTTGGTTTAGTCTTAGTCCCAGTCTGAGACTTCCCCTTTTTCTTTTTAAGAGCAGGGTTTGGAGACACTGATCCCTCCTGGTTGTTTACAGCAACCATATGGGCCGTCAATTCAATAGGTGTGACAAGGGATGGGTCCTTTTGAAAGTTTGAAGGACTCAGGATGCCAGGTAAATTTCCAAATTTTTCATCCTGAGTATAATTGGCACCCAGTAACGATTGTAGAGCACAAGAGACAAACCTAGGATACGAAATATACTTCGTCCTAGTTTTGCTCTGTAGCTTCGTTACAAGATCACTGTAAATGATCTCCCCTATGTCGACAGTGACCCCATTCATCAGGCAGTATGCCATCATCAACTGAATAGAGTTAACCTGTTCAGTGGATGAGTGGTTCCCGCCGAGGACCTGAATCACAAAAGTGAAAAGGATCCTCCAAGCCACGGGGAATGAACTTTTAGTGACTGGGGTCTTGTCCAAAAATGTGGGATCCAAAACGATTTGTTTTAACCCATCCTTCACTGTGGAAGGTTCAGGATGGGCGACATAAACACCTTTGTTGTAATCTAACCCTGTTGAAGTGCAAAAAGTTTTGTAATCCAGGGTGTATTGTTGCCCCCCATTAAGACTGAACCTGATGAGATACTCCCTGAGTGGTCTAAGGTTATTCTCATCAGTTGAAGGTGTCGGGTCAAAGGCTTTAGCAGTTGCCCAAAACTCCCTGAGGTAGTTTGGGTACACCACTGAGGGACATTTTACAAAGGCCGTTTTGAGTGGGCAGTTGAATAAAATTTTTACAATGTCTTTATAGGTTGGGACATTTTCAGGGTATTCAAAATTACCTATGACATTGTTTGTTTTGAATTCAACGTTTGTGAGATCCCCTACCCACTGAGAAGCAAACTGGAGAGATTGTGTTCTAGCCATATCTATTAAAGAAGTTTTTAGGGTTTAAAAAAAACGTTTGGCAAGAACAATCAAAATGTTTAGATCTCTCTAGTTTGTGATGAAAAAACTTTTGTAAATGTTTACAAGGAAGGTTTTCCAAAAGAGATTTTGAGCACACACAAATGTTTTTGAACTTTTGAAATGTTTTTGACAGAGTTTAGTTGCAGAAAAGATTTGTGTGTGTTGATTGTGTTGGAGAAGAGGGTATTTATAGAGTGATAAGAGGGGTGTTTTGTGCACAAATGGAAAAATTAAGAGTAGGTTTTTGAAAGACTTTTGAATTTCCCCATTTAATGCTACCACTCCATTACCCGCAGTAAAAATCCCGTTTTTCAAGGGAACAGTTGCAGTGCACAGTAAAAGTGCTCTTTTGCAGAGATAAAATATCAATTTGATATTTTTTTGTGAGAGGCATTAAATGCCAAGTGGGATGACAGTAAGACAAAGAGACATATATTCCCTTATTAAATTGGCATAGTTACCAACCTAGGACATTAAAGTAACTGATACTTGGACCATTTAGTTACTCATTCAATGCTCTTTGTCAAGTGTCAGGGACCCTGAATGAGTCTTACTCATTCGGTGAGAGATTTATTTTGGATTTTCAGGGAGGATGAACCATTTCAGAGAACTTACTGAGATTGGTTTTCAGATACTTGACTTTCAATGTCAAGCATTCCCAATTCAGCTTTCAGTCTCCTGAAGGTAGGTTCATCCAAGGGTTTGGTGAAGATATCAGCCAGTTGATATTCAGTAGGGATGAAATGAAGTTCTATGTCTCCTTTCATTATGTGATCCCTGATGAAGTGATATCTGATATCAATGTGTTTGGTTCTTTGGTGGAGGACAGGGTTGTTGGAGATTGCAATTGCACTAGTGTTATCACAGAAGATGGGCACCATTTTGTAAAAGATGTCATAGTCACTGAGTTGACTTTTCATCCATAATACATTGGCACAGCATCCTGCTGCAGCTACATATTCAGCTTCAGCTGAGGACATAGCCACTGATTGTTGCTTCTTTGCACTCCAACACACCAGTTTTCCTCCAAGAAATTGACAGGACCCTGAGGTACTTTTTCTGTCCATGTTGCAGCCAGCATAATCAGAATCAGAGTAACCCTTGAGATCAAACCCTGAGCATATTGGATAATATAGTCCAAGGTTTGGGGTTCCTTTCAGGTACCTGAGTATTCTTTTGGCTGCAGTGAGGTGGGATTCTTTGGGATTGGACTGATATCTTGCTATTAGACAAACTGAAAATTGTATGTCTGGTCTAGTAGTGGTTAGATACATCAGTGAGCCAACAATCCCTCTGAAATGAGTTTGATTGACTGATTTGCCAGTGAGATCAGGTCCAAGGTTGCTAGGTGGAACCATTGGTGTCTTCACTGAGGCATAGTCAAATATCTCATATTTCTTCAAGAGATTTCTGGTGTATTTCTCTTGACTGATGGATATACCTTTATCAGTTTGCCTGATTTGAAGTCCAAGAAAGTAAGTAAGTTCCCCCATCATGCTCATTTCAAACTTCTTTGTCATTAGTTTTTCAAACTGTTTGCAAAGTTTGTAGTTTGTTGAGCCAAAGATGATATCATCAACATACACTTGGACTAGTATCACATCCTGTTGGGTTCTATAGACAAACAGTGTGTTGTCTATCTTTCCTCTGACAAACTTGTTTTGTATCAAGAAGGCTGAGAGAGTTTCATACCATGCCCTGGGAGCTTGTTTAAGTCCATAGAGGGCTTTGTCAAGCTTGCAGACATAGTCAGGGAATTCACTACTCTCAAAGCCTGGAGGTTGCTGAACATACACATCTTCCTTGAGATCACCATTTAAGAATGCACTTTTAACATCCATTTGGTAGACCCTGAAGTTCATGTATGTTGCATATGCAAGGAAGATCCTGATGGCTTCCATTCTTGCAATAGGAGCAAATGTCTCATCATAGTCAATGCCTTCTTGTTGACTGTAACCTTTGGCTACAAGTCTGGCTTTGTTTTTAATGACAGTGCCGTTTTCATCAGTTTTGTTTCTGAAAACCCACTTCATTCCTATGACTACTACATCCTGAGGACATTTGATCAAGGTCATGACCTTGTTTTTATCAAACTGTTGCAATTCTTCTTGCATAGCCTGAACCCAGCTTGGGTGTTTTAGAGCTTCAGTGACACTTTTGGGTTCAATTTCTGATAGGTAATCAGCATATAGACATTCATTGGCTGAAGCTGCAGTTAGACTAGCAGCCATGCTTCTAGTGAGCATGCCCTCAGTGGGTTCACTAATGATGTTTACAAGCTCAATGTCCTGAGATCTTGTCCACTTACTTTGTGGTCTGGGATATGATCTTGAAGATGTCACTAGGAGTTCAGATGTGAGTTCAGGTGCAAGAGCCACAGAATCATTTAGAACATCTGTAGAGATGTCTTGATCAGGTTGAGGATCATGAGTTACAGGTTCCTGATCGTTTGGATCATTGTTGCATATCCCAGCAGGGACAGACTGATTTTCAATGAACTCATTGATGGTTGGTTGGGGTAGGTTGTGGGGTAAGACATAATATGAGATGTCAGCATCAGCTTGATATGAGGAATTGAGTTCAGTGTTGTACTCGTCAGGAGGGTATCTTGATGAGTTATCAATTCCTATTTCCTCCATTGAGGTGTTGGTGAACCTGATGCTTTCAGTACTTTCATCAAAGGTGACATGAAAGGTTTCCTCAACTTGTTGTCTCCTTATGTTAAAAACCCTGAAGGCTTTGGAGATCAGTGAGTAGCCTAAAAAGTATCCATCATCAGCTTTTGCATCAAACTTGCCTAGATGATCCTTGTGGTTGTGAATGAACACAGGACATCCAAACACATGAAAATAGCTGATGTCGGGAAGTCTACCTTTGAAGATCTCATATGGGGTTTTATTATGTCTTTTGACAATGATTGACCTGTTTTGAGTGTAACAGGCAGTTTTGACTGCTTCAGTCCAGAAATGTTTTGAGAGGGCTGAGCCATTTAACATAGTTCTAGCAGCCTCAATGAGAGTTCTGTTTTTCCTTTCAGCAACCCCATTTTGTTCAGGGGTATAGGGAGATGAGAAATTTTGAGAAATTCCTTTTTCATCACAGAATCTCTCAAGTTCTTGATTTCTGAACTCAGTGCCATTGTCAGTTCGGATTTGTTTAACAGTAATGTCATTCTGGTTTTCAATCTTCCTGATGAATGACATTATTGTATCAGCTGCCTGACTCTTTTTGGAAAGAAAGTATACCCAAGTGTATCTTGAGAATTCATCAACAATGACAAGTGTATACTTCTCATGCTGGATTGATCTGGGACTGACAGGTCCAAAGAGATCCATGTGCAGGAGGTGAAGGCAGCTTTTGATGGAGAAATTTTGTTTGGTTTTGAATGATGCTCTGTGGTGTTTACCTTTTTCACAGGCAGAGCATGGTTTGTCTTTTGCAAAGACCAGTGATGGTAATCCAAGGACCTTGTTTTGTTTTTCCAAGTTGTTGAGGTTTTTGAAGTTCAAGTGTGAGAGTCTCTTATGCCACAGCCAATTGATAGTTTCAGTGGCTTTAGCAAAGAGACACGTTCCATCTTGGGAGAGAGTTGACATGTCAAGCACATAAACATCATCTCTCCTAGGAGCTATCAACACAACTTCCTTGTTGGCATTAAAAATGGTACCTTGTTTATCATTGAATTGTACAATGAATTTTGCATCACATAGTTGACTGACACTGATGAGATTGTATTTGAGACCGTTGACATAGGCTATTCTAGAGAAAACTATTCCATTACAGTTTACTGAACCATAACCTTCAGTGGGACATGATGAGTTATCACCAAATACTACCTTGGGCCCTGGTTCCTTTACATACTTGTGCAGATATTCCTTCACACCAGTCATGCTTCTTGAGCATCCAATGTCTAGATGCCAAATAGGCTCCCTGGCATGTCTCTGCACAAGTAGTAAACTGAATTAGTTTCTCTTCGTGACCCACTTACTAGTGGGCTTGGATCTCAATGTCTCTTTGAAATTTGCAATCGACTCATGGTCAGTGGTTGTGTGCAAGGTGCTACCACAGGTTTTGCATTTAGAGGCTGAGGATGACTCAGTGACTCTGGGTTGTTTGGAATTTCTCCTTGCATGAATGATACTGTCATGTTGGGATGTCTCATGAGCTGGATTACCGCATATATTACAGCATGTATTCATGAGACAATCATCCTGATGATGATCATTGAACCCACAGTGAGGGCAGAGAGGAAAAGGTTTTGCTCTATTCTTTGGAGCAGTTTTGGAGGATGAGGCATACTGATGACCAACTTTGGTATAGTTTGCTTGACTGACATACTGTAGATGATCTGCAGTCCTGTGATCATCCTTTTTGCAGATCATGCAAAAAAGGATTCTATAGCAGTTGTCAGTGGTATGGGTGGTGTAATGACACAACTCACACTTTTGTTTGTTTTTGGAGGTTGACTTAGACTTTGAGGAACTGGAGGAAGCGGACTTTGTCTCCTTGATTGGTTCAAGGACCTTTTCAATGGATTCCATTTTTTCAGTAAGCTTCCTCACAAGTTAAGTCAGTTGCTGGATTTGGTCAGCTTCAGTGGGGACAGAGGATGATGAAGTCTCAGCAGGAGTAGACTCTTGTTGGATTAGTTTTGCTTGTTTTTGTAGGATGGTTCTACCACGTCCAGACCTTTCTTTTGGTGAATGAGGATTGAATTGTAGTGGAGTAAGCTCAGAGCTTGGAGCAGCACCCTGAAGAGGTTTCAGTGGTGGAAGCGGTGCTTGAGATTCTGCTTCAGACTCAGAGATGTGTTCAGTACAACTGGGCACATCAGGGAGTCCAAGCATGCTCTTTAGAGCTTGACTTTCAGGCTCTAGAATCCTTCCAGAATCGAAGTTTGGAAGCTTACTCTCAGGATTAACTCGTTCAATCCATTCACTGGAATTGGAATCAGCCAACATACTTGTAATCATGCCACCAGACACAAATGGCTTAGGAGACTGGTCTTTGTTGAGAGAGTCAGGGAGATGATCTTCACCTATGACTCTCTTCTTACTACTGGGGGCTCCCACAGCATCAAAGACCCTGGGATTCTTAGCAGTCCAACTATTGAGAATATCATTTGCCTTTTTAAGTTCATCTTGAAGATTCTGATTTCTTTTAACTAGTTCAGTGTTTTGAATTTGCAAAGTGACAGCCTCAAGCTTAGCTTGTTTTAAAATAAGCAATTCATCCCTACACTTATTCAATTCAAAACTTAACTTGTTGTACTTAGAAAAAAGATTCAGTCTTTGCTCTTCTACAAACTTAAGGTCAACATTTAGATAATTCATATAAGACTGCCAATCAGAGTCATCATCCATAGAAAGTAAAGTGTTTACCTTCTTCATTGTGATGTTGACCCATTCCCCGTTCCTAGCATGATTCTTCCCAACAGCTAGCTTGTCTTCATCAGAGAGAGCCATTAGAGCACTGACATGTACCATTTCATCATCCGATGAGATTGGCTCTTCATCCCAGTCAAAGGTTTCAGCCACAAGGCCTTTGTTCTTACCCTGCACAGATTGAACATTTTTTGTTGTTTCTGAGGGACTGGCCTCAAGCAATGCAAGCTTAGCTTTTGCTTTCTTATACTTAGCTTCATAATCAATGGTTTTGTTAAGATCAGATTTGTTTTGAACATTTTGATTAGACTGATAGATTTTTGGTTGAAATTTGCTAAAGCCTGAAGACTGATTAGATCCTGATGGTTTGTAAGAGGGTTCAGAAGTAGTTTTTGAAAAACAGTCTTTTGCAAAATGGCCTCTTTTATGACACTTGTAGCATTCAGTGTCTTCAGTTGCTTTAGCAGTTGAAAAACCTTTGTTTCTTTTTATAAACCTTCGAGAGTTAGCGAGGAGTGCCCTTTCCTGAAATTCAGCATTCAGGTCACTTAGGTACTCCTCACTTGATCTCTCATCAGGCTCATCATCTGAGTTTTCTTGGAAATCTTGAACTACATTGTTAGAAAAGAAAGCAGTTGATATTGGTGATGAGGTAGTGGTCAGGGACTTCTTGACTTCCTGAGACTTCTTTAAGTCAGGGTATCGTCTGTTGATGAGGTTTTCCTCATAGACAAATTTCCCATAAATTTCAGGAAGCTCAAGATTTTGGATATGATTAGCATTCCTGAGTCCCTGAGAGAAATTCAACCACTTCTCAGGGAGACTGTTTACAAAACCAACATTGATTTCATGCTTAGACAACTTAACACCATCATTTGAAAGTTCATTTAAAAGAGTTTTGTATCTGGTGTAAGTTTGAGAGAGAGTTTCTGAGTCCTTAGCCCTGAAGGTGTTATACTCAAGTTTCAGGTCCATTATCCTGTTTTCCTTGGTATCAGATGGTCCTTCATGACTATGAACAAGGTCATCCCAGGTTTGCTTAGCAGTACTACAGCTTATAACAGACTCCATAATATCGTCAGGAAGACAAGATATTATGATACTTTTGAGTCTTTGGTCCTGGTTGACCACTCTCCTTTCATCCTGGGTCCACTGAGCTTCAGGTTTGGGCAACCCTTCAGCAGTCTTTGGGACAAATGGACCTTCATTTATGCACTTGACATAATAAGGTTCCATCCCAATCAAATAGCAAAGCATTCGCTTTTTCCATTTGTTGAATTTGCCAACTTCAAGTCTAGGGGCAACAGCTGAATAAGCTCCACCCTTTTTATCGACTAGTTGGGGTACATCAATTTCAGCCATTTAGGATCCTAATTTAAAAACTTTTAGAGCGGCCTAAAAACGAGTTTTATAATTAGCCTTGCTCTGATACCACTTGTTGTTCCCCGTTCACTATCGTTTAAAACAGTTTAAGTTTATAAAACAAGTTAAAAGTGAACTATGACTGAAATTAACATAAAGAAAACACACTAAGTAATTTTCAACATCATATTCTTATTAGAAATAAATCAACAAAGAATACGTTACCCAAGTACTTGCGGAATAGTACTTGGGATTGAAATGACAAAGTTGGGTGATTCCTCTCTAAGCTCAGGCTAAGTCTGAGCACAACTCTTAGAGCTCACTGAGCTATCTCAGGAACTAAGTTGTATTTGGAGGAGTGAAAAGATGGCTTGCGTGTATGTGTTTTTACAATTCACAAGCTTAACCTTTTCACTCCATCTCTTATGCTATTTATACATGTATGATATTTGACTCTTTCCTAAGTGACAAACTGACATCATACAGAAGACAAAACACTGATGTATTTTGTCTCTGTTTACAAAGACTATTCTAGGTAAGAGACAAGACTACTTTCCTAAGTTCAGTGATGACACTGAGCCTGATCTTTTGCCATTCAGGGAAAGTTGACTTTGGTTGATAAGGACTTCGTCTTATCTGATTCAACCTTTCCCGCCTTGTCCCGCTCTTTCTTCAGTCTTTACATCCTTCAGTCTTCTACTTCAGTTTGTCTTCAGTGTAAGAAGTTGGAGAGGAATCTTAGGGATTCAGTGAGTTATTGTCATCACTCACTGAATCCATCATCTTCTTCTTGACTCAGTCTTCACCCTTTAAGTTCCGCCTTACTGAGTGGAGAGACTTCTTCTTTGCCTCTTACTGAGTATCCTGAAGACGACTCACTGAGAGACTATGCACTCACTGACCTGTTTGTGTTAACGGAATAAATACTTGGGCTATTTTCTATTCAAATCCTAGATTAAGGGGTTTGGGTATTTACTGAACCCAACAGTCTCCCCCTATTTGGATATACAAATAGCCTAAGTGGTTGATCAGTGTAAGTGAGCAAAAGGCTTCTTCTTACACTGAATGTACTAATGAATACAATAAGGAACACTGAGTAAATGAATAAAACATACATCGTTTATTGATCAGATTACATAGTTCCTATCACTAGTACAAAAGATAAAACAAAATGATGTCAATCCAGATGGATTCCCAGTGCTTCAAGCTTCACTTTCTTGGTGATGAGTGTTTCCCTGTCAGGATGGTCTCTGATCTTAGCATTCAGGTCTTGACAGAACCTGATGTTTGCTGGGGATTGGATCTGAGAGGCCACAGGAATATAGCTGATCATTGCAGCCACTCCAGCCTGATCAATGTCACTCCATCTTTGAAATGCAGGGTTCCCATAGACATCAATGTGGAATAGCCCTCTTTCAGGCTCTTCAATCACTAGACAGTTCACAAAATTTACACCCTCAGGCAGTTCTCTGTTGCATTCAAGGCCATGTACTTTAATCTCAGGTTGGAAATCAACTCTTTTCCTTTTGCCAGTGGAAGCTTGTGGTTGAGATCCTTGAGGTGCAGTCAAGGCAGGCTGAATTCTCAGTTGGGTTGGTGCATCCCTCAGCCTTTCATATCTTTTGCTAAGCATCTTCATCAGCTCCTTGACCACCTTATTTTGCTTCTTTCCAATGATCGGACCAAGTTCATCAAGTTCAGTGATCCCAAAGTCACTGAATTTTAAGGGATCATGAACCTCAAAGTGTCTTTTGTCATCCCCTCTGTAGACATTCATAGCCAATGGTTTGGTGTTGGGAATGATTTTGACATCAGTGATTTTTTCAGGAAGCCTTCGGCTGGTCATTGTCCAGTTATATTCTTTAATTCTGCTTTGCCTGAGAGCTTCAGTCTTCTTTCTCTTTTCTTCATACTGAGCTCTCATTGCAGCCATTTGAGCAGCCTGAGCTTCCATGAACTTCTGTCCTGCCTGACCCTTTTTGAGCTTGCTTGCATCTATTCCCACATTTTCAGCTTCTTCGGCAATCACTTTGGTCAATGCCTCCTTAGTCTTCTTTTCATCCTCAGCTTGTTTCAATTTCCTCTCTTCTTTAGCAAGGTGTTTGGTTAGCTGTTGAGGAGTGAAGAGGTATTCAGTGTCACCTATTTTGTAGGGAATCCGTTACCCAAGTACTTGCGGAATAGTACTTGGGATTGAAATGACAAAGTTGGGTGATTCCTCTCTAAGCTCAGGCTAAGTCTGAGCACAACTCTTAGAGCTCACTGAGCTATCTCAGGAACTAAGTTGTATTTGGAGGAGTGAAAAGATGGCTTGCGTGTATGTGTTTTTACAATTCACAAGCTTAACCTTTTCACTCCATCTCTTATGCTATTTATACATGTATGATATTTGACTCTTTCCTAAGTGACAAACTGACATCATACAGAAGACAAAACACTGATGTATTTTGTCTCTGTTTACAAAGACTATTCTAGGTAAGAGACAAGACTACTTTCCTAAGTTCAGTGATGACACTGAGCCTGATCTTTTGCCATTCAGGGAAAGTTGACTTTGGTTGATAAGGACTTTGTCTTATCTGATTCAACCTTTCCCGCCTTGTCCCGCTCTTTCTTCAGTCTTTACATCCTTCAGTCTTCTACTTCAGTTTGTCTTCAGTGTAAGAAGTTGGAGAGGAATCTTAGGGATTCAGTGAGTTATTGTCATCACTCACTGAATCCATCATCTTCTTCTTGACTCAGTCTTCACCCTTTAAGTTCCGCCTTACTGAGTGGAGAGACTTCTTCTTTGCCTCTTACTGAGTATCCTGAAGACGACTCACTGAGAGACTATGCACTCAGTGACCTGTTTGTGTTAACGGAATAAATACTTGGGCTATTTTCTATTCAAATCCTAGATTAAGGGGTTTGGGTATTTACTGAACCCAACAAATAGGATTTATCAAAAACGTTTGCATGTGGCTATTTGATATGCATGACTTTTATTTGTTATGCATTTATTGTTTATTTGTTTATTTTTACAAATACTTGCTTGTTTGTTATGTGTAACAAGGGTATTTTTACAAGAAAAATAAACTGACCTAAACAATGGTGAAACATGTATTTTTAAGAATAGTAATCATAATCGTTTAATTGATTGATGACTTTGGTACAAATGACTGAACGGCTCACCCATGAGAATGAACTATAAAGGGGTTATTAAAAGAAGTGCGCACAGTCACACTGAAAGGATGTCTAAGGTTGTGCTTTAGCGCGTACCTGGTCCTCTGCCCTCTGTAAGTTTGAATGGAGCTACTTAGTAAGCCATTAAATGTGCAAGCTCATCTTAAGGGCGAATTAGTGTTAATTCTTTAATTGGTTATCCAATACCTCAATTAAAGTTTGATGATGAAAAACTTAAACATTAAAACAAGATATAAATGTTTTAATAAAACCTATGTTACGAAGATGAATGCATGACATCTTTGTACATATTTGATTTAACATCAAAAATTATTACCCTTTTAATTTACGTTATATGCCATCCAACGAAACGGAAACACCTAAGATTATTTTTTATTTGCGTGAGATCGTGACTTAGATCGTAATCAAAGGGTAAAATGTCCATGTGTCGTAAGAACGGGCATGGACGATTTTACAGTTTCTTAAGTTGGAAAACTTAATTGAGTTTTGTAGTGAGAACTGGCAACTCAAGGCATAAGATGGGATAAAACATGTTTACATGGCAATTGAAATTGGCTATATGTAAATCCCATCAATCTAAGAATTGCAATTGATATTGGCAATTGAGCAAAAGCTCTACCATTTTGTATAAGGTTCATTACTAACAGATCAACTGACGTGATGAGATTATGACAATTTGGATCCTAGTTTTCAATAAATATTAATTGGTTATATGAATATGAACCTTGGGTATTTAATTGTTTATTGAAAAGGAAAATTATCGAAAATACTAAAATTGAATTTTGTAATTCTTTTGAATGTATAAATGCAACATTTAACCGTAAACGAGGTTTAGTCTTTGATCAGTAAATTGATCCATTCTGCTTTCAAACAAATGTTTGATCGAGAATAATTTACCGAAAAGACAAACGAAGTCTCTTTTCCATGGGAGAAGCATGAGACTCAATCCTATTCCTTTACATGAATGAGAAAGGTATAATAGGAACATTTGAATTGTCTAAATTCTAAATGTAACTCATAGCAATGAATTGCACATCTTATTTTCCATAAAGATTTCATTACCTTCATTTGGTGAATGAATCCTTTTGTAACAACATGAATGTTGGTTAACTGGAAAATATGTATGTGAGTTACAAAATTAGAAGCTAGAAAAATTACCGCGAAAATTGGTAAAAGGCAAACTAGCATATTTTATCTAGTTGTTTTGCTTTAGCCTTTAAAGGTGCTACATACCAGTATGGGGATGGTAGGCCTGTTAAGGAAGAAATTGCATACCCAATTTTTCGAGTTAATAACATTGATGGATAACCCATCATTCACAGAGTAGAATACACCTTTTAGTACATTAGTAATGATTACGTATGGTTCTTCAAAGGTGTAGGAAAGTAAAAAGCAAGCAAGTTGTTTTCACTGGTTATGCAACACTTACAATGTTGTCAGATTCAGTGGGAGCATTTGTGTTGCATTACTGAATAAGAAGTTGTTTTAATGATTTCTAATTCAGTGGGAGCTACAAGCCTTATTTCCTGTGTAGTAACCCAGATTATCTTCAAAGATAATTACTTTCCAATTGTAGACACTTATGTTTTTAAGGAAAGTCATGTGCGTTTCCTTACTAAACAATATAGTTCTACATCTACTTGTTATATCTATGACACAAATCATATTAATCGAATAAACGAACGTGTATCGTGTTGTTTATCTGCTACATGATGTTGTTCCAAGCACAAGTGGGAGAAATCTTTATTGTGCGCAAGGTACAACACATATAAATATGATTTAAATGGATTCTCTTGACCGCAAGGTAAGAGAGTAACGTTCCAATAGGAATTATACATTTAAATATGTATGATTGCCTTATTAAGAACATGTGTCAAGATGATAACAAAGACTACTTTATTTTCAAAATTTATGTCATTCAATATTTAAGAAACACTTGTAGTTACAATTTATGTTACGTGAGAATGTGAACTAGATTATAGCCCAAGGTAAAATATCCACGTGTCGTGAGAACGAGCATGGATGATTTTGCAGTTTCTTACGTTGAATTTTTCATGGAATGACATAATTAAATGAAGTAATCTAATACTACTTTGAATTTAAGTATTCGTTGAATGACTTAAATATATGTAGTAAATATTAACTTGAAATATTAATTGAAACCTGATGTGGTGTTCATAATTACTTTAATTACAAATGTTTATGATTTTGTAAAGTCACAAACATGAAGTCTTTTAATACAAGACTTACAATATAAAGTAAGACGTTAACTTGCTATGTTTTAAGACATATGCATGAAGTCAATGAGTTGATCAATGACTTATAATGTATAGTGGGATTATAACTGATATGTCTTTTGATTTGGTCAAAAATACTTGAGTTATAATGTATGCAATTGACTTGGTAATTCTATTATACCATTAAGTTTTACTTTGTTGGTAAATAGGTAAGCCAAAGAGTAGATGGTTATCTTAAATATTATTAGATTATCTTACAATATTGTATCTAATGAAATACCATAGTTTTATGGTATGTTCAGTTAGAAGAATCAAAATCTATTGGCATGTTTGATTCAAGATAACTATAGTTTCTTCCACATGTTATCAAGGTTAGAAGATTGAGTATAGATTGAATATACTCAATAAGACTCCAACCTAGAAGATTGATAAGACACCATTTGTTTATGGAATGTGATGAATTACATTAAGTCTTATAAATGAAGTTCTGAATTTGTTAAACTACTTATAGAGTGAGTTGTAACAAACTAATGTTAGGAACTGTCAATGTTTTTTGTAATATCCCAAAAGAGAACAATGTATTGTTGCTCTACTTGATAAACTATTTAAAGGTAATCTTTAAATTGTTAAAGGCAAGTGGGAGTTTTGTTTAGATCTTGAAATATTGAATTACAAAAAACATAATCTTCTAAAATGCACTAGCAAATATCATGATGAGGCTAAACATGTAAATGATAGACCTCAAAATGATGGAATTGTCATTCATAGATCCGTAAGGATATCTCAGATATTTAATATGCTGAGGATTATGAGTTACAGGATCATGGTAAGCCTGTTAATCATGATGATGAATTTACCAAATGTTGAATTGTGGTAAATCAAATCATACTATGAATGTTGAGATGCTGTCCATAAATATAATCAATTTTAGATACTTGGTTTATCTAAATGAAGATGATTTTCTTCAAAGGATGGAAACCCTAGTGGTTTAA
The DNA here is from genome assembly GCA_019973895.1 of Chrysanthemum seticuspe. Lineage (NCBI taxonomy): Eukaryota > Viridiplantae > Streptophyta > Magnoliopsida > Asterales > Asteraceae > Chrysanthemum > Chrysanthemum seticuspe. Next base: position 339,773,757 of record BPTQ01000007.1, read on the forward strand.
ATCTTTATGTAGAAATTATATGGACAAAATTGTACACATATTTAATGCATGTCTAGTGATAATAATATTAATCATATTTAAGCAATTTACTATGATTGAATATGATTTTCTAGATACATTAAATAAAAGTATAAAGATTATAATTGTCATACTTAGTTTCATTGATATGAAATTTTGACAATGAATATCAAAACTCTTTGTTGTGGAATTACTTTTGCGAGGACGATAAGTAATACAAAGTAGTTTTATGAATTCAAATAATCTTTGAATATGTACAAACTGCAAGAATCCATGAATGTATATATGCATGCATCTATGAGATGATTCTTATGTTTAATATTAAATCAATATTTGATTTAATAAATTAAAATAAGATAGCTCATAAGTATTCCTGAAAGCTAGTGGGAGTATTATTTTCTTAAATCTTATATGTTGTATGGGCAACTACATTCCACCTAAATTAAGTTTTAATTGGGAATGAAACTTTGTTTGTAAGATTTGGAAATAAGACATACAACCTTGGAATATATGTTTATAAACATATGCGGTAAAATAAATGAGTCTAATAAAACATGATAAATACATATCTTTAACAAGATATAATATGAATGAGATCTTAAAGTTTAACTTGAAGATTCATCATGTACATCATGTTGTGTATAAGATTGTTGTGTCATGCTTGGTTACAAGATGATTTGACAACATTGAAAGTTGTTAGTGTTATAAATATTTTAAAAGGAATATGTTTGGATTTAGAATCACATTCCACAGTCTGGATATGCTCCTAGATTCTATGGACGAATATATGGCAATTATTTCATAATTGTCATTGCCAACAAACTTGAGTTTGGTAGGCACCAACATTACACTATAACTGTTCGAAGTTTACGGATGTTTAAAGAGCATATTGTTGTACACAATGATGCTGGTATAATTGAGATGACACTCAATTCTAGTCATGGTATCCTTGATAATGACCATGTTGACTAGTTATGCTAAGAGCATAGTTGCATTATACATTAAAGAATGAAGAATACTTTAAAACTTTAAAAGTTTTGAAAGATGATTGTCATATAAAGGTGGTTCAGGTTATCACGCACCTTATGGAATGATATGACAATATCAAGATATGTGTAAACACATACAAGAAATTCAATTATTGAATTTTTGAAATAAGTATTCTCAAAATTCTTGTAGATCAAAGTTAGTTGAAATTATGCCTTGTCAACAAGTATGAGTTGCATGACTTGTGGCAAAATTCATTAACTGAGAATTATCATGCATTGATCTATTTAGTATTTGGATAAAGGATGTTAAACAATTATTATTTATAATGAATTAAAGTACGGTATACGTTTAATTTCATTTATAATATTGTGTCCTGTATTTGCATGTTTAAATCCTTGAATAACTTAAGTTATTCTAAATAGTCCGTTGTCAATCAATAACATGGGAATGATATTGAATTAAGACAAATCTGAGTATTAGTTAGAATATACTTGAAAGTATATTGATGCGTAGCATGACTAATTTCAGATGATATTCAATGAATTGAGTATAGGACTTATCCCACCCGCATGATGATACTTTATGGATCTTTGTCATTAAGTATATTGATGAGTGTGTAAATACTCATCATTTTTGGTTAAATCTGAACTGCAAAACGTTTAAAAATGCTCAGAAATGCATAAAAATACTGAAAATATTCCAAAATTGCATTTTATATGTTTCAGATGCAAAATGTTCAAAATCAGATGAAAAATGAGCTAAGTTTGCATAATTGGCAGTTTCAGTCCCCCGACTTTCAGAAAATAGCAAAATCAGTCCCTAGGCACTTATTTTATAAGAAAAATCACCAAAGGTCCTTTTTAAATCATAAGTTGTCAAATTTAGTCCTTTGGTGAAAAGTTCCAAAAGTTTTGAGAAATTTCAGTTTTGGTCCTTGGATTTTTAAAAATGGTCATATTTAATCCTTGGAATTTCAAAAGTGTCAAAATTAGCCCTTGGTCTATTAAAGATTGGCAAGACCAACCCTTGGACTACATCTTCATAAATTACAGTTTGGTCCCTGGAATTTCAGAATTTACATGAATGGTCCTTGTGTTATTACTCATCCAAACGGACCCTTGTATTATCCTAGGCCCAAAATAAATAAACAAACAACCCAAGCCCAATCCAAATCCTTACCCAGTCCACCCTTTTACCCATCCAACCCGAATCCAAACCCGCCCATTTTAAATATTAGAACCAGTCACGGGTTCCCTCTACCTCTCCCCCATCATCACCCCTAGCCGGTAAAACCACCCACGCTCACCCTTTCCATCATCATCACAACCACCCTATCTCTATCCACCTCGCCCCAAGCCAAACGCATTTAATGCACCCTCCCAGCTGTTAAAACTATTTTTGGCGCCAAATGCATCAAACGGTCAAAAATGATACCTACCAATCCTATGGTCCATATTGCTGCTGGGAACTATTCAGAGATGAGAGAGAAGCTTAGTTTGGGTATAAAAAGAGGAGGAAGACTGAGAAGCAAAGTAGTTAGTTTATTTTTTAACAATGTATGTCGTTTTTTAGATTATCATGTCTTAAATAGTTTGCAGTTGTATTTTCAAGATTATTTGTATCAATCAAAAGTACTTTAGTGTATTGCAACTTATTTCAAATATCAATTCCAAGTTTATGTTCATGTTTCAAATTTCAAGCCACTGTTACATTTTTCATTTTCAAACTCTAAGGTCCAAGCTTCAATCAGCTTATTTATAAGCTCAAACAAGCTTGTATTAGCTTATTATAGCTTTCTGCAAGCTTGTCTTTAAGTTTCTAGCATTTTGGATATCGGTCAACAAAAGTCAACATGGGGCAACAATGATGCAGCAATGGATATGGGTTGGTTCAGAAATGTGTTTGGGTTGATTTAGAAGCAGTATGGTTGGTTAATATAGGCTAGTGTTCTGGTTTGATTGATGGCAAGCCATTGTGGCTAGGGACTATAAGGTTCATCAGAGCTCACCTTTGGCTCAAATTTGGTTTACAAGGTCCCAACCAGGTCTAGTTTAGATCCCAAGGACTGGTTTTCAATTTCAGCTTATCTAGTAGCTTGTGCATAAGCCCAAAGTAGGCACCCAGAAACTGTTTTTAGCACATTAATCAAAGTAGCCAAATCTGTTAATCTTGTATTTCAGTGGTGTAAGCTTGTTGTTTTAAGTTGCATTTTGGTTCTTGTATCATTTTATAGCTTCTGTAATCAGCTGGTACAATTTGGTGTTCATTTGGCTTATTTTAAAGTGCTTATTCATAAGCACTTGGATAGCAGTTTCCATTTCTTGTACACAACACCCTATTTTTCCATTTTTCCTAGTTTCATAATATTATTTAAAGCTTATCTTGAATTTTTCAGATTTTTCTAAGTTATTTTGCTATTTTTCTTGATTTAATTTAGTTTTTAGCACTTTTTAATTAGCATTTAATACAACTAATTAAGAAAAGTTTCAAAAAAAATAAATTTTCATTTTTATTAAGTAAAGATAAATATAAAAAGCCAAAAAAATATTTTTCTAGATTTTTCTTAGTTAAATTTGTATTTTTAAGTAATTTAATTAGCTTTTAATAGTTTTTAATTCATAGAAAATAGAAAAATATTCAGAAAAATACAAAAATAGTTTTGAAAATTCTCTTTTGTTATTTTAGATTTTTCTAAGTCAAAATTTTATTTTTCTAGCTTTGTTTCATATTTTCTTGTATTTTAGGCTAATATTAAATAGTTAAAAATAGTTTTTAATTAATAATAATTAGATAATTAGTTATAAAAATAATTTTCTTTTTCTAATAATTTTATTTTATCATTAGGTTTGTAAAAATATCATTTTCATATTTTTAGGATTAATATTGTGTAAGTTTCACTTTTTCTTTTGTACGCTACGTAGTTTTTAATTCCAGTTTTATAAAAACATAAAAACAAAAACATCATTTTGCAAATAGTGATAGCGTTTATTTAATATTTTTTATCTTTTTAATTTCCTTTAATTTGCATTTAAGCCGTTGTAATTTGTTGGCTTTTTCTGTAGTTATAATAATTCAGATTCCTTTTTCTGTTCAATCTTCTCGATCACTATACGTTTGGTGATCCATTGCATAGCTCGCTGGGACATAACGACCCAGGGAAACACTATAATCCCCAGATCTTCATTGCATTCGTGCTTAAGCTGTTTTAAGTTTCTTACAGTTGGCCATTCACAAGTGGTCAGCTTGCGTGAGAAAACTTGACGGTTCAGCACGGATCAAATTTTTGGCGCCGCTGCCGGGGAGCTGTGCTGATCTATCTTCCATTTAGCAGATTAGTAGTTTGAATACTCACTCTTTGTTTATATCATCCATCTCTATCTATATATATATATCCATATTTTCTTATAAAAAAATCCAAAAACCCAAAAACAGCCAAAAACGTATAAAACACAAAAATATTTTTCTTTTGTTTCTATATATGTATCAAATATAAAAAATACAAAAAGATTTGTCGTTTTCTTTAATAATAACAACTTAAAAGATTACCACCGCAAACCAAGGCAGTGCACTACCTAACTGGGGGTGCGACCATAATAAGTTCCCGAACTAAAGATTTAAAACTTGCCTTTGTGTCCTTGTGGTTGGTGTACCTTTTTCAAAGAAGCCATTCATATTGTGATTATTGGTTAAGTTCACTGTTGTTTTGCCTCGATTTTGTGTTAATTGATTTTGTTGTGATATCTACTTGTCAGAACCAGAAAACCCATAAAGATTCTTCTCACCCCAATTTTTATAAATATCTTCATAATTCCATTTCTCTCCTTAACTCTGAGGTCCCTTAGAGTTAACTCTAGTGCATGCGCACTCGTTCTTCTAGATCATTGAGTCCTTTGCGTGATCTAGCAGAAATTCCTAGAAGACGTTCTCGTAGACGTGCTGCCCAAATAGTCGAACCCGAGATTCGTACTATTTCAAGCAACAATATGGCAGACGAACGTACTATGGCGGAAATGCTCCAGGCACCCACCGAGGGTTATGGAGATGCCATCGTTTTACCAGTAATCAATTCTGATCACTTTGAATTGAAGACACATTTGATCACACTTGTGTCTACGAATCAATTCCACGGGTTTGATCGTGAAGACCCGTATGCACACATCCGATGGTTTAACAAGTTGACTTCAACTATCAATTTCAAGGATGTGCCACAAAAAGTCATCAAGTTGATGCTTTTCCCATTCTCACTTGAGGGGACAGCCCGAATTTGGCTGGAAAAAGAACCCCCTCGATCTATCGAAACTTGGGAGGATCTTGTTCAAAAGTTTGTGAATTATTTCTTCCCTCCATCAAAGACGACTAATCTTAAAAATTAAATTTCTGGATTTCGTCAAAATTTCGAGAAAACTTTGGAGAGGCATGGGAGAGATTCAAAGATCTCCTCAGGAAATGCCCCCATCATGAATTCACGGAGCTTCAACAAGTCAATATCTTTTACAATGGGTTGAACGGTAACGATCAAGATTCCTTGAATGCAGCCGCAGGCGGCAATATTTTGAATCGTAGACCTAAAGATGTGATTGATATTTGCGAGCAAAAATCAAAAGTTCCTATTTCTCGCAACAAAGTCAATACTCCTAACCCTCCTGCTTCTTCATCCAGTAACTCTTCTGAGTTAGCAGCTCCGATAGCTGCTCTAACGGATGCCATCCGTTGTATGATTAAGGATGTTAAGGAAATCAAAAGCGAAATTCATAAGCCAGAACCAGTCAAAGCCGTAAACAAGGTGTGTGAAACTTGTAGTGGTCCACACGCGTATTATGATTGTCAAGCAACCGATGCTTCCTTTTACCAAGCTCCCGTATCTTCGGTAAACCACAATCAATACCGACCACAGGCTGATCCTCACTACCGTGCACCTAGCGGTATGACACCACCTGGTTTTCCTCCTGTGCAAAACCATGGCAATCAAAATCGCTTCGTTCCGAATCAAGGACAAAATTTCAATAACTCTCAAAATTTCAATCAAAACCGGAACAATTTCAACCAACCATATCAAGCTCCTAATCATCAAAGTTATCAACAACCTCCTCAAGCTCCCATGCCAAATGACTTCATGAAAATTACTGAGTCAAACATACGTTCAATGCAAACTCAGATCAATAACATGAGAGTTGAGCTTAAAAAGGAAATTGATACCACAATGTCTCGGCAGACAAATGAGTTAAAGAATATGATGAGCAGTTTCATGAACATGAATATGAACAAAGCTTCATCATCTTCTGGAGGACTCCCAAGCAATACAATTCCCAATCCAAATGCCGAATTGAAAGCCGTCACCACTCGTAGTGGTAAGACGCACAATGGACCTTCGACTCCTATGCCCCCTCCTCCTGTGGCAATGAGTCAAGTTACCAAGGATACAACGGACAAGGTGCAATTCTCAAGCCCACGAAGTACCGCACACGTCCCACCTTCGGTAGTCCAAGCTTTAAGTCCGGAACCCGAAGTTCCGAAGAAAAATCCTGAGCCAGAAATGACTTCCATCCCGGCTCAAAAGTCTAGTCAGCTTCCTTACCCATCAAGAGTGAATGATGAGAAGCTCAAAGACAAAAACAAAGAGCAAATGGAAATTTTTTTCCAAATCTTCAATGAGCTACACTTTGATATAAGCTTCGTTGATGCTCTCGTTCTAATGCCTAAATTTGCATCCACGCTTAAAGGCTTACTGACCAACAAAGATAAGCTATCAGAGATGGCTAAAACCCCTCTAAATGAGCAATGCTCAGCGGTCCTTCTCAAGAAGCTTCCCAAAAAGCTTGAAGACCCTGGCAGATTTCTAATCCCGTGTGATTTCTTGGGGATGGTTGAATGCTCCGCCTTGGCCGATCTTGGCGCTAGCATTAACCTCATGCCACTCTCAGTATGGAAGAAACTGTCTCTTCCTAAACTTTCATCCACTTGTATGACACTCGAGCTAGCGGACCGTACCATAACTCGTCCACTTGGGATAGCCGAGGATGTCGTGATGAAAGTGGGAAAGTTTCACTTTCCTACTGACTTTGTTGTAGTAGACTTCGATGCAGATCCTAGAGTTCCCCTCATCTTAGGGAGAGCTTTCTTGAGAACGAGTCGTGCTCTGATTGATGTGCTTGCTGAAGAGTTGACCATACGGGTTGACAACGAAGAGCTCACATTGAATATCAACCAGAACTCCAAACCTCTGTCCAAACAGAGTGTTGCCACAATTGATCAAAGATCTGAAAGATTCAATGCAACACTCTCAAATTTCACGGTTAAGACGAGTCACCAAAAACGTTCTGAGTTGAAAGCTTTGAAAATCAACCCTGGTTCAAACAAATGGTTTGAAAGCTGTACCAGGGAAGTCAAGAGTGTTCTTGATGATGATGATGATGATATAGAATCGGAGACTTCATCGGAAGTGGTGGAAACTGCTAGCTCTAAGAGCACACCACTTGTCCCACCTCCGGAATCAGTTTATCGCATCGAGTTTGTTAACTCTGTGGATGAAACCAAACTCTCCTCAGTTTCATCTGAGTTGGATGATGATGTTTGTGATCCAATGGGAGACATTCTTCCCATTGATGAATTGCTCAAAAATGATCCATCATCTTCTAGTCTTATTCCCGACTCTTCCATCCCTTCTCTTACTCCTGATGAGGAAGATGACAACTTTTGGAATGAAGTCGATGCATTTCTTAGTGATGAGTCAATTCCAACAGGAATTGATAACACTTACTTTGATCCGGAGGGAGACATCCTTTTTCTGGAAAATCTATTGATTGAAGAACCGTTTCCCACCCTCCCTCCCGGACATCTTCTTGACAATCACCATATAAGCTTCAAGTTTAAGCTTAACAATGTCAAAACTGGTGATTTGCTTCTTTCTACTGAGGAATGGACTTGCATTCTCATGTATGTCTTTATTCCATTCTTCACAGATGGTGTGGTTGCTCTTTCCCTTTTCTCTTTCGGGAATGAGGACACCATCTTTGACCCCGGTATCATCCCTTATAGTTTCTACTATTAACAATACCGAGGTTGTATCTCGTCGGTGTGGAACTTTCTGATGTTCATATGTTTATTAACATTGTGAACGAAAGTCCGATCGAGATTGGTTTTCCACGTTACTTTCCCCATGAACCAATTAATTCGGGGTCGAGTCAAGCTAGCGACTCGGTAATCAAAAACAGTAGCATGCCATATGGGTTTTCACTCATATTTCTGACTTCTTTCTATCTTTCTACCACCCTAGTGTGGGGGGGGGGGGGTTGCCCCACATGTTTTGTATATAAGTCTTATCCACCAAAAAAAAAAAAAAAAAAAAAAAAAAATCTTCTTTCTAAATAATGGCCGTAATATTTCCCTTTTACGTTCTCAGTTTCGGCATAACCGCCGGTACTTTGAATATTGAGGGCAATATTCATTTCTAAGTGTGGGGGGGAATTCTCACGAATTTTATCATGTAATTATACCGCCTAATTCCCCCGTTTTTGGCCAAAAATTTTTTTTTTAGAGTAAGTGTTTTACACTTACTCAATGGGTTATCAGTCCGCCTTGTCTAATAAACTAAAGGATTGGCTAATCCAGGAGCAAACGGCTCTTGGTAAAGATATCTCAAATCCGTTGACGGCTTGCAATTTGCCCAAAATTGTATGGTATTCAGCTCACCATATCCTAAAAAGTGAAGAGTTGGCTAGCCCGCAAGTTTATGGCTTGTGGTAAAGGCAGTGGAAAAACCATAATTGGTAATCAGCTCACCAAAGATAATATTGATAATTGATGAGTGTCTAAATACTCATCATTTTTGTACCAATTAAACTGCAAAAACATCTGAAAACACTCAGAAATGCATCAAAATGATAAAAATATCACAAATAAGTGTTTTATGTGTTTTAAATGCAAAAATATCAAAATCTGGTGAAAAACGTATCAAATTTGCATAATTAGCAGTTTTAGTCCCCCAAGTTTCAAAAATTGTCAAAAACAGTCCCTGGTAAAACAAAATAAAGAGAAATGTTATTCAAGGTCCCTGAAATATTCTAATTTGTCAAAAATGGTCCTTGAATAAATCTTTTGTAAAATGGCAGAAAAGGTCCCTGAACTTTCAAAATTGTCAAGTTTGGTCCCTGGAAAATTTGAAATTGTCAAAACTGGTCCTTGTACTATTGAAGTTTGTCAGTTTTAGTCCTTGTATCAAGTTTGGAAAATTACAGGAATGGTCCCTCAAGTTTGAAGGATTACATATTGGTCCTTATCATTAAAACCAAACAAACCCTTGTCAAAACTGCCATTGACCCCTGCCATTTCCCTTTTTGACCCCCCTGTCACAAACTATTTTGGACTGCCAGGTCAAAACCAGTCAAACCTATACCTTTTCCCTCCCTGTTGGTTTTCCTTCTCCACTTGACTGCCAAACCTCTGCAACACCTCACCCAACACCATCCCATCACCTTATCCCTTCCAACCCCTCTCCTCATCATCATACTTATCACCCCCCCCCTAGTTGCTGTCAGAAGGCCCAAAAGTCAAAAGCCAAAGTTTCCCGCCAAAATGCAAAACCACCTCAAAACACTCCCATTGGCCAAACAAAGTGGTGGGAAACACTCTTATGGCCACGTGGAAGCTTTTTGGACTATAAAAGAGGGAGAAGACAGAGGAGAAGACTGGTAGCTAGTTTTCTTAATTTTTCTTAATGTCGAATTTTTTATAAATGTCTTAGTTTAATGAAAAGTGATGTAATATCAGTTTCTATGTATTGGATTTGAGCTAATTAAGTGTTGTATTCAAGTTTCAGTCTTAATTTAAAATTCCATCCAAGTTTCATAACTTCATGATTCACTGTTGAAAAATTCATTCTCAAAGTCTTATATCCAAACCTGTAAAAGCTTATTTTTAAGATCATCAAGCTTACTTAAGCTTATTGAAGCTTTTGGAAAGCCTGGAAACCAGTTTCTCTCAAATATGGTATATGGTCAACTAAAGTCAACATAAGTCAAATTCAGAAGTCAAAGCTGTTTTTGGTTACATCCTGGATTCACTGTGTTTACAAGTTCAGTTTAATGTTAAAATCTTGACATTAATTCAATTTAAGCCTAAACTTATCTTAGTTTCATAAAGAAATTGGTTTGTAGTCACTTTGAAGGGGTGTTTGGTTTAAGTAGATATTCACTTTCAAAACTGTCCCAAAGTGTTAAAAATCAGTTGAGTGAATCTCTCTTTAGTATAGATAGGTAAGTCCAGTCATAACTTTGCATACTTACTCACTAAAAAGTCAATTTCCTTTCAATCTTCATAACAGTTGGCACTAGGACTGTTTAGGTTAGAATAATCTTAGAGTTGGATGCAAAAGTTGATTATTAAGTTTCATTAAGTCCTATAACCATTTAACATTACAATTTCAGTCATTAGCTTAAGATCAAACTTCATTTTAGTCCACTCTTCAAGGAATGAAAAAGTCAAAATTTTCTTCTAACTAGAATTTGTCCATTTTTTGTGTAGCAGTTTTAGTGTAGTTTTAGTCAAGTTAAAAAATTATAAAAAATAGAAATCTTTAGTTTGCTAGCTTGTCTAACTGTGGTCAAAAGAAAAAAATTCAAAAAATTGTTTTACTAAGTCTGCTAATGGGTTAAAATGGGTCAGCTGGACATGTTGGTGTTCTGTGCAGTGGTGTGTTGTCTACAGGGATTTTTCTCAGCTTATTAATAAGCTGCAATCAGCTTATTAAGAATGTCTGTTGGGAGCAAAAGCAAGTTAGCCAGGTGTGCTTCAAGTAGCCAGAAGCTCAGGCCCTTAATCTCTTCCTAGCTTATCCCAAATAAGCTCTGAAGGTACCCCTGTGGCCTGGTTAGGAGCCTGCAGTCCTCTGACCCACAGGTCAAGAACTTTTATTCTGTTTGCTTGATAGTGTTTACTTGCTGTTTAATAGGTGTACTCTAGTTCATTTAGGTGAGTTAGTTTAGCTAGCTCACAATTAGCTTATTGGATCCCCTCCAGTGCCTATACTATTTTGAATATCTCCCCTTTTAGGAGTGATTGGCTCTGTTGTTAACCAGAGTTTAAGGTTAGTTCAGTGTTGAAGGTTAGTTAAGTTAATCTTGCATAGGTAATTTGCATCAATTTTAGCCTCTGATTTGCATGCACACTCATTTAAAGTCAAAATGGCATGTAATCTGTTCTTGTGATCAGATTTGTGTGAATTGGTGGCTACTTTCTTACATATAGGCTTAGAAAGTCTTGAAATAGCTTGCATTAGTCTTGGACAGTCCATAAAGATTACTATAATCTCACAAATCTGTTTTAAAATTCACTTTGGTCAACTTTTCATTTCTGTTATTAAAGTCAAAAGTGACCATAAGCAGTTTTTCTCAGCTTTTTGCAGATCCTGTTCAGGGGTCAAAATAGATTACTAGAGTCTGATTTTTGGTTTACATGCTCTTAGCTAGGTCATCTTTAGGTCTCAATTTATGTTTTCCAATTTCCAGCTTATTTCAGTACTTATTCTTTAGCTCAAAAGTAGCACCCTATAACTGGTTTCAAGCAATAAGCTCAAATCATCATAATCTGTTTTACTTGCAATCAGAGGTTAAGAGCAGTTGAGACTTGTTTCTTTTGAGTTATTTTAGCTTAGTGTAGCTTCTGTTTCAGTGTGGTCTCCATTGGGTGGCTTTTGGCTTATTGTAAGTGCTTATTCATAAGCATATTGCAAAGCAGTCTCATTTTCCTCCACACAACCACTTGTTTTTCTATTTTTCATAGATTCTCTATGATATTTTAGAGTTTTCCTGAAATTTTCATATTTTTCCAAGCTTGTTTGCTATTTTTCTTAATTTAAACTAGTTTTTAAGTATTTTTAAATAGCTTTTAATACAAAAAATTAGAAAAAGGTTCAAAAAATTAATTTTTCAATTTTATTAAGTTTAGATAAATATAAAAAGACAAAAAAATATTTTTCCATATTTTTCTTAGTTAAATTTGTATTTTTAAATAATTTAATTAGTTTTTAATAGTTTAAAATGCATAGAAAATATAAAAATAATCATAAAAATACAAAAATAGTTTTGAAAAGTCTATTTTGATATTTTAGACTTTTCTAAGTCTTAATTTTATTTTTCTAGCTTATTTCCTAATTTCTTGTATTTTAGGTAATTATTAAATAGTTAAAAATAGTTTTTAATTAATAATAATTAGATAATTAGTTATAAAAATAATTTTCTTTTTCTATAAATTTTCTCTTATCATTAGGTTTGTAAAAATGTATTTTTCATATTTTTAGGCTTAATATTGTGTAAGTTTCACTTTTTATTTTGTGCGTTTACGTAATTTTTATTTAAACGTAAGTTTTTAGTTTTAAATTTTAAACGTTCATCATTTTAAATATAGTGATAGCGTTTATTTAATAGATTTTATCTTTTTAACTTTCTTTATTTTGCATTTAAGCCCCTGTAGTTTATGGGCTTTTTCCTTAGTTATAATAATCCACAATCTCCTTTTTCGTTCAAATCTCCCGATCACTACACGTTTGACTATTCTCGCACAGCTCGTTGGGACTTAACGACCTGGGGAAACACTATACTCTCCTGATCTTCATTGCATTCATGTTTGAGCAGTTTTAAGCTGGTTACGGTCCGCCATTCACAAGTGGCGGGCTTGTGTGATTTAGCTTGACTTTTTGGCACGCATCAAATTTTGGCGCCGCTGCCGGGGAGCAGTGCTAATAGTCTTACGTTTAGCAGATTAGTGATTTGAATAATCACTCCTTGTTTATACCATCTTTTAAAAAATCAAAAACCCAAAAAGATTTTCATTCTTTATTTTTACATCATGTTTTTCAAAAATACCAAAAATATTCCTCTTTACCCTCTTACCCTTTTGATTCTTCATTTCTTACCCTCTGTAAACCTTTGATTCTTTCTATGTCTTATCCTCACCCTCTTGGATGTCAATGGTGTGGTGGTCCTTATAATGGTGGCAATTGCCCCAGTTGTAGCATGGTGGAATCAGGAAACGGGTCTGTCTATAACCAGGATCCCTATTCCTACCATAACACAACTGATTTATTCCATCAGCTACCACACTGTGAGACTCAGCAGTTTTACTGTTGTGAGTACTGTGGTGGTTCACACTACAGTTCTGATTGTCAATCGGGAAACACGCTTGTCTATGAGCAAGTTCCTGATAACAATTATGACTACAACACTAACTCACAGCCACATCAGTTTTACTGTTGTGAGTATTGTGGAGATCCTCACTCTAGCTCGGATTGTCAAACAGGGAATCCATTTCCTTGTAACAATTACGACTCTTCGTATCCAGACCAACCTACACATTACCAAATGATTCAAGCGACTCCTCATGAAACTACGACAGACCTTCTACTGAAGAGTCTTGAGTTATTAAAAGATCTTAAGGAGGAGTCGGCTATGTCCTCCCAAGATAATCCAAATGAAAAATCCATGGAAGAATTGTTAGCTGAGGAACGGGATGCTAAATTAGATTCCCAGATTGCCATTGAAAACACTGTTAGGGAATCAATTAAACTACAAAAAGCATTCAAATCTAGCTCTCAATTCCATTTCATTCCTGATGACGATGATGATGAAGATACCCTTGATATTCTACAATTTTATTCATCAAGTTCATCAGTTGAGATTCCATCCGTGGAAATACAGGGAGAAAAGAATATGACTGAATCACTAGCAGTTGAAATAATGGAACTTGTAGAATCCATAACTGCTAGTCCTTCTCAACTCCCTCAGTCTACTGCTATCACACCCGAGGTTCACACTCACTCTCTAAACATGGGGGATGAGCTTCTTGACACTGTTCCTGAAAAGGAATCGGACGAATTCATAAAGTCTAGTGTTGAGGACTTTGTCCTAATCCCAAGAGAGTCACAGGGAATTCTCGAGCATTTGTGTGATATCCCTACTCCTCTTGTCTTCCAAAATGATCATGTTGAGATGTTCTCCGATTCTAATGATAATGATTCGTTATCTTGTGGAGACATCGTTTATGTGGAAGATTTACCTTCTGAGCTTGATAGCTTAGAAGAAGAGAATGATGAAGTTACTGACACTGAAATCAAAGATGAAGCACTTCGTGCAACATTACTGAATGTCAGACTTCTCATTTCTAAAATCGAGGCTTTCAATGAAAAACCTATTTCATCTCCTATCCCCATTAAGGATAGTGACATTCTTTCCGATGATTCTATTCCGGAAATGAAAGCCTTCTGTTTTGATAATATGGGAGAGAAGATTAGTGGCAGTACCACTTTTCATTCTCATAATTCTCTCCCCGATTATGAATCATTTACATTGGATGAGTTCACCAGTGAACCCACTGATACCAATTCTGAATATGATTCATTTACCTTCGAGGAGTTCTCCTGTGAACTCACTCATATCATATCTCCGCCGGAGTATGATAATTTCTACTTTGATCTAGACACACCCATAATATGTCTTGATCAAGTGAGCTTAACTGAGGAGATTCATGAAACTATGAATTCTCCTATTGAGGATGAAGAGTTAGTCATGATTTGTATCATGATTTTCTTTCTTTTCTTCATATATCCCGTGGCTTCTCCTGTTCTTCACTCCTTCGGGAATGAAGACATTATCTTTGACCCAGGCATTTTCATTTATCATTTGTAAGCCGGGTCTGTCTGTCTGTATCTCATCGGTGTGGAACTTTCACGTACTTCAATGTTTATCCAAACATCTTAAATGAAAGTCCGATGGAGATTGTCTCTTCCACTTACTTCCCCATGAGCCAATTAATTCGGGGTCGAGTCAAGCTAGCGACTCGGTAATCAAAAACAGTAGCTTAACATGGGTTTTCACCCGTGTGTACCACCCTAGTGTGGGGGAGATGCCCCACATGTTGTATATAGATCTAAAAAACTTTGAAAATTGTATATATTAAAAAAGAGAATAATTGTTGTGTTTCCACACTTAGCCAGTAATGTTATCTTTTTACGTTCTAAGTTTCGGCATTACAGCCGGTACTTTGAATATTGAGGACAATATTCATTTCTAAGTGTGGGGGGGAAATTCTGGCGATTTTGATCATAATTGAACCCTTTTAGTCCCTTTTTCCCCCAAAATAGCCAAATTTAAAAAAAAAAAAAAAAAAAAAATTTTTTTTAGTGGAAGTACTATGTACTAAACACAACAAATGGTAATCAATCCACCATGTCTAACCCACATAAGGATTGGCTAATCCAGGAGCAAACGGCTCTTGGTAAAGATATCTCAAAACCGTTGACGGCTTACAATTTGCCCAAAATTGTATGGTTCTCAACTCACCATATCCTTAAAAGTGAAGAGTTGGCTAGCCCGCAAGTTTATGGCTTGTGGTAAAGGCAGTGGAAAATCCATAATTGGTAATCAACTCACCAAAGATAATACTGATAATTTATCTAAGAGTTGGCTAGTCCAGAAGGGTACGGCTTCTGGTAAAGACAAAATCAAATCCGTTGAAAGCTGGTGGTTTGCTCAAAATCACATGGTTATCGGTGTACCATGGTTCTTACTTGAACTAAAACATTTGGCTACTCCAGAAGTAATGGCTTTTGGTAAAGAGTTTAAAATCCATTATGTTTTCTCAAATCATTGCTAGGGACTAGCAATATCTTAGTGTGGGGGATTGATGAGTGTCTAAATACTCATCATTTTTGTACCAATTAAACTGCAAAAACATCTAAAAACACTCAGAAATGCATCAAAATGATAAAAATATCACAAATAAGTGTTTTATGTGTTTTAAATGCAAAAATATCAAAATCTGGTGAAAAACGTATCAAATTTGCATAATTAGCAGTTTTAGTCCCCCAAGTTTCAAAAATTGTCAAAAACAGTCCCTGGTAAAACAAAATAAAGAGAAATGTTATTCAAGGTCCCTGAAATATTCTAATTTGTCAAAAATGGTCCTTGAATAAATCTTTTGTAAAATGGCAGAAAAGGTCCCTGAACTTTCAAAATTGTCAAGTTTGGTCCCTGGAAAATTTGAAATTGTCAAAACTGGTCCTTGTACTATTGAAGTTTGTCAGTTTTAGTCCTTGTATCAAGTTTGGAAAATTACAGGAATGGTCCCTCAAGTTTGAAGGATTACATATTGGTCCTTATCATTAAAACCAAACAAACCCTTGTCAAAACTGCCATTGACCCCTGCCATTTCCCTTTTTGACCCCCCTGTCACAAACTATTTTGGACTGCCAGGTCAAAACCAGTCAAACCTATACCTTTTCCCTCCCTGTTGGTTTTCCTTCTCCACTTGACTGCCAAACCTCTGCAACACCTCACCCAACACCATCCCATCACCTTATCCCTTCCAACCCCTCTCCTCATCATCATACTTATCACCCCCCCCCCTAGTTGCTGTCAGAAGGCCCAAAAGTCAAAAGCCAAAGTTTCCCGCCAAAATGCAAAACCACCTCAAAACACTCCCATTGGCCAAACAAAGTGGTGGGAAACACTCTTATGGCCACGTGGAAGCTTTTTGGACTATAAAAGAGGGAGAAGACAGAGGAGAAGACTGGTAGCTAGTTTTCTTAATTTTTCTTAATGTCGAATTTTTTATAAATGTCTTAGTTTAATGAAAAGTGATGTAATATCAGTTTCTATGTATTGGATTTGAGCTAATTAAGTGTTGTATTCAAGTTTCAGTCTTAATTTAAAATTCCATCCAAGTTTCATAACTTCATGATTCACTGTTGAAAAATTCATTCTCAAAGTCTTATATCCAAACCTGTAAAAGCTTATTTTTAAGATCATCAAGCTTACTTAAGCTTATTGAAGCTTTTGGAAAGCCTGGAAACCAGTTTCTCTCAAATATGGTATATGGTCAACTAAAGTCAACATAAGTCAAATTCAGAAGTCAAAGCTGTTTTTGGTTACATCCTGGATTCACTGTGTTTACAAGTTCAGTTTAATGTTAAAATCTTGACATTAATTCAATTTAAGCCTAAACTTATCTTAGTTTCATAAAGAAATTGGTTTGTAGTCACTTTGAAGGGGTGTTTGGTTTAAGTAGATATTCACTTTCAAAACTGTCCCAAAGTGTTAAAAATCAGTTGAGTGAATCTCTCTTTAGTATAGATAGGTAAGTCCAGTCATAACTTTGCATACTTACTCACTAAAAAGCAAGGTTGTCAAGATCGGGATCTTACCCAGGATCGTTTTCGTCTTTGCAAGATCGTGATCGTAAGATCGGATCGGGATCGTAAGATCCTACTCGAATGTTAATTCTTAATAGTTTATGTAATTTTATACAAATTTACAAATTCTAATACATTATAACAATAAAATACTATGAATGTTTCATATAAATGTTATCCTAAATTATAATTATAAAATGTTTAAAAAGATTAACATGTTGTTTTTTGAATTCTACAAACAAACAACCCATAAATTTGTAGTTTTTTAGTTTGTAATATGAGAAAAGTAAGATCGGATCGCATTAGATCGTATGGTAAAGATCGGGATCCTATAAGATCTTAAGCCTGCAAAGATCCTATGTAGGATCCGGATCGTTTTTGCTTTGCAGTATCGTAAAATCGTAAGATCCTAAGATCAGGATCGGGATCCTGACAACTATGCTAAAAAGTCAATTTCCTTTCAATCTTCATAACAGTTGGCACTAGGACTGTTTAGGTTAGAATAATCTTAGAGTTGGATGCAAAAGTTGATTATTAAGTTTCATTAAGTCCTATAACCATTTAACATTACAATTTCAGTCATTAGCTTAAGATCAAACTTCATTTTAGTCCACTCTTCAAGGAATGAAAAAGTCAAAATTTTCTTCTAACTAGAATTTGTCCATTTTTTGTGTAGCAGTTTTAGTGTAGTTTTAGTCAAGTTAAAAAATTATAAAAAATAGAAATCTTTAGTTTGCTAGCTTGTCTAACTGTGGTCAAAAGAAAAAAATTCAAAAAATTGTTTTACTAAGTCTGCTAATGGGTTAAAATGGGTCAGCTGGACATGTTGGTGTTCTGTGCAGTGGTGTGTTGTCTACAGGGATTTTTCTCAGCTTATTAATAAGCTGCAATCAGCTTATTAAGAATGTCTGTTGGGAGCAAAAGCAAGTTAGCCAGGTGTGCTTCAAGTAGCCAGAAGCTCAGGCCCTTAATCTCTTCCTAGCTTATCCCAAATAAGCTCTGAAGGTACCCCTGTGGCCTGGTTAGGAGCCTGCAGTCCTCTGACCCACAGGTCAAGAACTTTTATTCTGTTTGCTTGATAGTGTTTACTTGCTGTTTAATAGGTGTACTCTAGTTCATTTAGGTGAGTTAGTTTAGCTAGCTCACAATTAGCTTATTGGATCCCCTCCAGTGCCTATACTATTTTGAATATCTCCCCTTTTAGGAGTGATTGGCTCTGTTGTTAACCAGAGTTTAAGGTTAGTTCAGTGTTGAAGGTTAGTTAAGTTAATCTTGCATAGGTAATTTGCATCAATTTTAGCCTCTGATTTGCATGCACACTCATTTAAAGTCAAAATGGCATGTAATCTGTTCTTGTGATCAGATTTGTGTGAATTGGTGGCTACTTTCTTACATATAGGCTTAGAAAGTCTTGAAATAGCTTGCATTAGTCTTGGACAGTCCATAAAGATTACTATAATCTCACAAATCTGTTTTAAAATTCACTTTGGTCAACTTTTCATTTCTGTTATTAAAGTCAAAAGTGACCATAAGCAGTTTTTCTCAGCTTTTTGCAGATCCTGTTCAGGGGTCAAAATAGATTACTAGAGTCTGATTTTTGGTTTACATGCTCTTAGCTAGGTCATCTTTAGGTCTCAATTTATGTTTTCCAATTTCCAGCTTATTTCAGTACTTATTCTTTAGCTCAAAAGTAGCACCCTATAACTGGTTTCAAGCAATAAGCTCAAATCATCATAATCTGTTTTACTTGCAATCAGAGGTTAAGAGCAGTTGAGACTTGTTTCTTTTGAGTTATTTTAGCTTAGTGTAGCTTCTGTTTCAGTGTGGTCTCCATTGGGTGGCTTTTGGCTTATTGTAAGTGCTTATTCATAAGCATATTGCAAAGCAGTCTCATTTTCCTCCACACAACCACTTGTTTTCCTATTTTTCATAGATTCTCTATGATATTTTAGAGTTTTCCTGAAATTTTCATATTTTTCCAAGCTTGTTTGCTATTTTTCTTAATTTAAACTAGTTTTTAAGTATTTTTAAATAGCTTTTAATACAAAAAATTAGAAAAAGGTTCAAAAAAATAATTTTTCAATTTTCTTAAGTTTAGATAAATATAAAAAGCCAAAAAAAGTATTTTTCCATATTTTTCTTAGTTAAATTTGTAATTTTTAATAATTTAATTAGTTTTAAATAGTTTAAAATTCCTAGAAAATAGAAAAATAACCAGAAAAATACAAAAATAGTTTTGAAAATTCTAGTTTGATATTTTAGACTTTTTCATTTCATAATTTTATTTTTCTAGCTTTATTTCCTAATTTCTTGTATTTTGGTTAATAATTAAATAGTTAAAAATAGTTTTTAATTAATAATAATTAGGTAATTAGTTATAAAAATAATTTTCTTTTTCTAAAAAGTTTCTTATATCATTAGGTTTGTAAAAATGTATTTTTCATATTTTTAGGGTTAATATTGCTTTAGTTTCACTTTTTAATTTGTACGTCGCGTAGATTTTAATTTAGTTTTATTAAAACAAAAAGAACAAAAACATTAGTTTAAATATAGTGATAGCGTTTATTTAATAGATTTTATCTTTTTAATTTCCTTTAATTTG
>BPTQ01000007.1:339793646-339815416 GCA_019973895.1 Chrysanthemum seticuspe
TTATGGGGGAGATGATGGGTAAATGGTTGCAGAGTATGGGAAGGTGAGAAAAAAGGGGTTAACCCTTTGACTGGGTTTGTCAGGGGGAGTGTGGGTTGAAAGGGTTTTTTTTAATGTTTGTGTTTCTGTGTTTGTTTGGCAGGAAAAGAGGAAAAAGAAGAAGGGGTGGTTAATTCGTTGACCGGGTGTGGGAGTTTGACCGGGTTTTGGTTTTGGACCGTGGGCTTAAGTGGTAATGGACTTGGAATTGGGATTAATTTTGAATCCATGGTGTATTTTAGGGACTAAAACTGCCAAATCCAATTTTCCAGGGACTAAACATGTAAATTTTCCAAAATTTATCAAAATGACCAAATTTGACAAGTTAGAATTACCAAAGGACTAAAAATGTTAATTTTCCAATTTAAAATGTCCAGGGGTAAATTCTGTCAATCTTTGAAATTTAAGGGACTAAAGTTGCCATTTTTGAAAGTTGGGGGACTGAAACTGCCAATTGTGCAAACTTTGCTCGTTTTTCATCTGATTTTAAACATTTTGCATCTGAAACATATAAAATACAATTTTGAGATATTTTCAGTATTTTGATGCATTTTTAAGTGTTTTGCAGTTCAGATTTGACCAAAAATGATGAGTATTTACACACTTATCAATCCCTCACACTAAAACATTGCTAGTCCCTAGCAATCTTTTGAGAAAACATAATGGATTTGAATCTCTTTACCAAAAGCCATTACTTCTGGAGTATCCAATTGTTTCAGTTCAAGTAAGAACCATGGTACACTGATAACCATGTGATTTTGAGCAAATCACCAGCTTTCAACGGTTTTGATTTGTCTTTACCAGAAGCCGTTTGCTTCTGGACTAGCCAACTCTTAGCTAAAATATCTTTGGTGAGTCGATTACCAATTATGGTTTTCCAACTGCCTTTACCACAAGCCATAAACTTGCGGGCTAGCCAACTCTTCACTAATTAAAGATATGGTGAGCTGAATACCATAGAATTTTGGGCAAATTGCAAGCCGTCAACGAATTTGAGATATCTTTACCAAGAGCCGTTTGCTCCTGGATTAGCCAATCCTTTTGTTTATTAGACATGGCGGACTGATAACCATAAGCTGAGTAAGTGCAGAACACTTACTCCAAAAAAAAAATTTGGCCAAAAACGGGGGAATTGGGTGGTATAATTACATGATAAAATTCGTGAGAATTCCCCCCCACACTTAGAAATGAATAT
Source organism: Chrysanthemum seticuspe (assembly GCA_019973895.1). Taxonomy (NCBI): domain Eukaryota; kingdom Viridiplantae; phylum Streptophyta; class Magnoliopsida; order Asterales; family Asteraceae; genus Chrysanthemum; species Chrysanthemum seticuspe. Next base: position 339,794,881 of record BPTQ01000007.1, read on the forward strand.
TGCCCTCAATATTCAAAGTACCGGCGGTTATGCCGAAACAAAGAACGGGGAATTCTCAACATACTCGATGTTTCCATAGGAAGCACAATCGTCGCTAAGATCAGAGAAAGTTTCAAAATGATCTTTTGAACACTCAAGAGGGGAAAGAGAATCACACATATGATCAGAAGTTCCCTGTGACTCTCTCGGGATTGGGACAAGGTCCTCAACACTAGACTTTATGAATTCGTCCGATTCCTTTTCAGGAACAGTGTCAAGATGCTCGTCCCCCATGTTTAGAGAGTGAGTAGGAGCTTCGGGTGTGATAGCAGTTGTTTGAGATGGAATCTCAACTGCTGGGATATCAACTGATGAACTTGATGAATATTTATAGAATTGAAGGATATCAAGGATATCTTCATCATCACTGTCATCAGGAATGAAACGGAATCGAGAGCTAGATTTGGCTGCTTTTTCTTTTGCAATTGATTCCCTAATAGATTTTTCAAAGGCAATTTGGGAATTTAATTTAGCAGCCCGCTCTTCGGCTAACAATTCTTCCATGAATTTGTCATTTGGATTATCTTGGGGATTTTTAGATTCCTTCAAATCTTTCACTAAATCCAAAAGATCAAGGAGAAGATTTTGAGGAAGTGGGTCAGGCTGAGGTGGTGCCTGATTCATTTGGTACTGTAGAGGTTGGTCATGATACGAAGAGTCGTAATTGTTACAAGGAAATGGATTCCTTGTTTGACAATCAGAGCTACAGTGTGGACCTCCACAATACTCACAACAGTAAAACTGATGTGGCTGTGAGTTATATGTGTGGTAGTCATAATTGTTATCAGGAACCTACTCATAGACAAGCGTGTTTCCCGATTGACAATCAGAACTGGAGTGTGAACCACCACAGTACTCACAACAGTAAAACTGCTGAGTCTCACAGTGTGGTAGCTGATGGAATAAATCAGTTGTGTTATGGTAGGAATAGGGATCCTGGTTATAGACAGACCCGTTTCCTGATTCCACCATGCTACAACTGGGGCAATTGCCACCATTATAAGGACCACCACACCATTGACAACCAAGAGGGTGAGGATAAGACATAGAAAGAATCAAATGTTTTCAGAGGGGTAGGATGAAGAATCAAAGATGTGAGAGGGTAAAGATGGATATTTTTGGATTTTTGGATAAACATTTTGTAAAAATAAGAAAGAAAATCTTTTTGGGTTTTTGATTTTTAAGATGTTTTTGGATTTTTGGGTTTTTATGAGAAAATATAAACATATATGGATGGTATGAACAATGAGTGAATATTCAAATCACTAATCTGCTAAACGTAGGATAATTGGCAGAGCTCCCCGGCAGCGGCGCCAAAAATTTGATCGGGTCCCAGACGGTCAAGTTTTATCACACAAGCCGACCACTTGTGAATGGTCAACCGTAACAAACTTAAAACAGCCTGGAACCAAATGCAATGAAGATCAGGAGAGTATAGGGTTTCCCCAGGTCGTTATGTCCCAGCGAGCTGTGCGATGAATCACCAAACGAATAGTGATCGAGAGGATTTGAACGGAAAAGAAGGATTTTGATTGATTTTACACTAAGGAAATTAAATCTAATAAAGACTGTGAAGTCATTTTAATTCTATTTTTAAAATCGATTAACGCGAAAAACCGGGAACTCACCGAGCCCCGAAAGTGAAAAAGATGAAATTTAAGTCCTATGAGTGCAAAACTAATTTTCCTACATCCTAAATGACGAAAAATAATTTTAGGAAAAAGCGGAATATTTTTTTGAGTTTTATTTTATTTTCTACGAATTAAAAACGATTTTATACCAATTAAATGATTAAAAATACTAAAACATTTTTGAAAAATCTGAAACTTTTACAGAAAATGCTTGAGATACTACTGAGTCTAGGAAAAATCAAAAACTACACTAGTGCTTAATGAAATAAGCTGTTAAAAAGCGAAATAAGCTAACTAACATAAAACTACAAGGTACCTTAAATATTAAACGTTGCAAACTAAAACCAATAAAGACCCAAGGGCGCAATGGTTACAGGTACACGCTATGCTTCTTCTAAGGGGAGAGGTCTCAGGTTCGACCCCTGCCTCTCCCTTTTTGTTATTTTTAGTTTAAACTGTGATTTGAACTTCGTTTAAAACATTAATCGACCGCGTAAATAAACAAACATCTTCCCAAGCTCAGTTAGTTTAGGAGTGTTGGCTGAGTTGCGTGGATGTGCACAGCAGGTGCTGTGTTCGATTCCCAGACCTGACTTTTTGCTATTTATTTTATTTGGCCTGTTCTTTTCTTCCCACTTGAGAATGAGAACGAGCAACACTTTTATACAAAAAGTGAAACCACCAACTGATATAACGCATAGAAAAACAGGAAGGAAAATTAGATAACACTTCTAAAGGGGTGTTTGGCTAAAAAGGACAAAGGGGCTGTTTGGTTGAGCTAAGCTAAAGGCATTATTGTAAGCTACTAGCAATCAAATAGCGATGAAAGAAATGGAAAATCAGTTGGAAAATAAGCTATCTAGGATGCTCTTAAACTATAATGGAAAATGAATAGAAAAGCAAGATAATCCTACGATAAGCACTAAGTAATAACGATTTATACTAAACCTAACCTACTTGCATTATTAAGCAAAAAAAAACGAAACCTGGATGAGCCAAAAAGCTTTCCCACTAAACACTATGAGAACTGACTGCTGCTATTGTGCAGTCCCCAAAACAGCCTCTGTGGCTACTTTGCAATTTAATTTTAGGCTGAGATTTGAACTCCCAGGCCAATCACACGCTGCAGAAATATTGTTAGCATAGCAAAGATTCATGAGAAACCAAGTGGGGGCCAAGAAAGGCACTGAATAGCTTATAAATAAGCTATGAACAGCTTCTTTTGGTCCATTTCTAACTTGAGACAGATAAAAAAAAACTGTTGAAAGACAGATTTTTAAACTTAATTTAAACTATCCTAGAGGAACTTAAGATACAAACAAGTTGGACACAAACTGAGCTGGGAATACAATGACTTAAGAAAAACAAGATTTGCACATTTTGCACACCAATTAATCTGAGAAATAAGCCCAAGAATAAGCTCACATGAGCCTAAGAAACACAACTTGTAACAAAATTGATACCTAATACCTTCAACAAACCAATGGCAGATTTAATAACATGAACCAAAAAGTAAATTAACATAAAAATATGAAATTAAGAAAAACTAGAAATTACATTCATTTGAAATCAAAGATTACATTCATTTGAAAATAAGAGTGAGCTAGAACTAAAAATTCTAGACTCAACCTGGAAACTAAAAAAAAGAACTGAATTAAAACTAAAAATAAAAAATAAAAACTAAAAACTAACTACTGACTAACTCTTACAATGGCATACAATGTCCTATTAATACTAAGCTAAGAAAGGGTCTTCAATCTCCTCTTTTTGTCTTCTTCTGTCTTCTTGGGAGATAAACAAGTCAACACATGCGTGCCTCTCTGCCAGTCTCTTTGTCTTTACCTTCAGTCTACAGGGGATGGTTTATGGGGGAGATGATGGGTAAATGGTTGCAGAGTATGGGAAGGTGAGAAAAAAGGGGTTAACCCTTTGACTGGGTTTGTCAGGGGGAGTGTGGGTTGAAAGGGTTTTTTTTAATGTTTGTGTTTCTGTGTTTGTTTGGCAGGAAAAGAGGAAAAAGAAGAAGGGGTGGTTAATTCGTTGACCAGGTGTGGGAGTTTGACCGGGTTTTGGTTTTGGACCGTGGGCTTAAGTGGTAATGGACTTGGAATTAGGATTAATTTTGAATCCATGGTGTATTTTAGGGACTAAAACTGCCAAATCCAATTTTCCAGGGACTAAACATGTAAATTTTCCAAAATTTATCAAAATGACCAAATTTGACAAGTTAGAATTACCAAAGGACTAAAAATGTTAATTTTCCAATTTAAAATGTCCAGGGGTAAATTCTGTCAATCTTTGAAATTTAAGGGACTAAAGTTGCCATTTTTGAAAGTTGGGGGACTGAAACTGCCAATTGTGCAAACTTTGCTCGTTTTTCATCTGATTTTAAATATTTTGCATCTGAAACATATAAAATACAATTTTGAGATATTTTCAATATTTTGATGCATTTCTGAGCATTTTTAAGTGTTTTGCAGTTCAGATTTGACCAAAAATGATGAGTATTTACACACTCATCAAACCCTAACCTATAATTCATATGACCTCAACCTCGTAGTTTACAAAATTCGAGTATATAGTTCATAGTGATTAAATCCCCAACTACCTTAAAGACCTATCTATTTTCGACAATCCCACTTTTCGATATTCAAACCCCTATTATTGTCTATATTTTGGGTCATATTGATGAGTGTCTAAATTGATGATTCCTATGTGTTTTTAAGTGATTTTTTAGTCTACACATAATTACTTCGTCTACTTTCTGGAAATGTAAGATTCATGGTCATTTGAGGTAGGGAAGTTAACTTTTTGATTTTTAGAAGTTAAGTTGTCAAAACTGAGAATCTGAGTCGGAAAATCAGTTGGTGTATTTGATTTTTCATTTCCAAAACATTAGGAGTTAAGACCTTTAATTTTTCAGGGATGATGATTAAGTTATGTGTGACTTCCTAGAATTTGTCTAGATTTTTATGGAATGTTTAAGTGGGTTAATTAAAGGCGAACTTTTTGTGTGTACTTGCAGTTAACTTTTTGGGTAGGTCTGAAAAGATGATTTTAAAACAGTACTTATGCTTCGTAATAAAATCTACAAAAATTTTTGGAGATACTTAACTGATATGGGAAGCACATATATTTTTCTTAGAATATTTAGAGCTTTTTTGGCAGGCTTTAAAAATCGTGAGAGACTGGTCCAGAATTGGAATATAAACCCTAACCTAACTTATAAGTATAATTACAAGTATAAAACATTAAAAACCATTGTAACTCATGAAGTGAACTTGTAGGTGATATATGTATCCTTCTTATGCTTCTCAATTCAATCTAACCTAGTTAACTAAAAGAAAGATAAAAACTAAAAGCAAGGTAATAAATGACGAAAATGAAGTACGTTGTATTGATTAAGATAGAAAAGCGTGCTAACCTAGTTACTAAATTATTCATGCAATGATCTCATTCCTAAGTGAAATGTCTACATTTCATTTGACTTCGTGGTTCTAATATCATTAAGTCCCATTTGTGGTCGAACCCTAATCTATAATTCATATGACCTCAACCTCGTGGCTTACCGAAGTCGAGTATATAGTTCATAGTGATTAAATCCCCAACTATCTTAAAGACATATCTATTGTCGACAATCCCACTTTTCGATATTCAAACCCCTATTGTGGTCTGATGCTTAATTTCTAGATCACGTTTTAAATTTATAATTACTCATTTACCTATGATCTACAATTGCACTAACGAGCAGTGTACCCAATCGTGTGTAGTCTACTAATTGGTAAAATTGAGGTCGTCCCAAGAGCTATTAGCGGAGTCTAATTTAAGTTCTAATTGTCACGAAAATGATTTTAGATTAATTAACTAATTAATAAACGGAAATGAAATGTGAAGAAAATCAATGGAGAAGAATGTGCTAACCTAGTTACTACTTTATCATGCAATGATCTAGTTCCTATGTGCAATGTCTATGTCTCGCCTTATGTAGTGGTTCTAAGTCATTAGGCCCGAATGGTCATCGTGACCAATAATCCCTAAATCCCAACCACGATGGTAATGGGTAGCCAAATATCCAGTTCTTAGTCATTAAGTACCAACTATCTATAAGACCTATCTAGTGTCGAGTTTCCCACTCCTTGACACTTAAACCCTCGTTTGGTCCACATAAGGTTTACCCGCGCTTCGCTGTGACACGGTCAACCCCTATACATGATGTCACAATTCGTGAAACCTACTAGGCTAGTGTTCGAATGGTCATGTACTAACTAACATATTAGGTTCTACCCTAGCTTCAATACTACCAAAACGCGAGGATTCAATGATAGGCTAACAAGATATCTACATAAAGCGATAAATAGACAAGGAACATAGATCAAAGCATAAATAAATTCATTCTAGGCTAACACATGAAGTGTTTAGCCTCTCATACTGAAAAGTACATGAATAACAATGTGTATAATCAAAGAATTAGTAAACATCGGGTTTGATACAAATATTTGATGATACACTAACACTTTGTTCTCAAGTTAAGTAAAAGGGAGGAAGGAAAGTGAAAGTGATAAAAGATGTGTTCTCTAGTTTTTTCTTAGGAAGTAAAGTGAGTGAAAGTGAAGATATTTTAGTTATAAAACTTTCACCCCACTTTTGAGATGAAAGTGACTTTACTTCCTCTCACTTACTTTACTTTATCTTTCTTTCACTTTCTTCGTTTTTTTTTCTTCTTAAGAACGCAGCGTAAAGCTATGTATGGAATGGTATGAATTCTCCCTTGAAAATTCTTCTGGAACTGCTTGGAAATCGTCCTTGATGGAACCCTAATCGTCCTTTGATGCTATTTCTCCTAAATCATGTTTTAAAATTTATAATACTCGTTTACCTATGATCTAAGTGAGCACTAACAGGCAGTTTACCTGTCTTTTTAAAATTTATAATACTCGTTTACCTATGATGCTATTCCTCCTGCTCTGACCGCGGGGGAGTGTTAGCCCGTATATATCTTGGATATGTGTAACGGGCTCAAGCCCGAGTCTAGAATGTCCTGTATATGTATATTTATTTGTACGATGTATTGACTCAATCAAATCAAATTCATTCTTATAATATCAATCATATTAACCAACACCATGGGGAGGTCCTCTTTTTGGTTTTGTTGGTAATAAAAGATGCCTTTCCAAAAGAAGAAGAAAAAAAAGAGTATATCAGATACTTTCACTACTAATTACTGTATTAAAGTTGGAGACCCAAGTTCGGGAATAGCATTTTCAATTGAAGTTATATGACTTGTCTACATATATGATTTTTCATATACATGAAGGTGAAGTGGCTTCACCAACTGCATCATAAATTCATGATCATTTCCTGGATAGCTATGGAGTTGATGTTGATCAACCATTAAGTAACTACTGAGACCTATCATTCACCATCTTGCCTTTATGGCTTTATCGTTGTCCCTCTCGTGTACATACCTTGATCCTAATAAACCTTATTGCTACTTACAAGTAGGTTGATCAGTGATCACCGAACGAAATTTGCGATCATCTCTTATTTGTTATTGCCATGTGGACTAATTATTCGCATATGCAAAAACATATCTTTGATTTCACTTCCTCCTCCAAAAGATTATATGCTTAGTTGAAAGACAATGTTGTTACAGATTGTTAGGTGGCTAATGGCTTTAGTGTGGTTTTGTATTCATTTTGTAAATCATTTGGCAGGGAAACCTTCTTATCCTGGCCTTTGTATTTTTGCTTGCTTTTCTTCTAATTTGATGAAAAGACTAACACAGCCTTTTTTCGCCACCTTTGGCTTTTTGCATTACATAAAGGTCACTGTTGTATTCAGCTTCTTAGCTTGCACTTCTTCAATGTTTTGATCAACCATTTGTTTTTACCTTTGTCTTTTGTTTTTGCTTGATCTACTTCAACAAAAGGTCAACTCTTGTCATTTGTATTTACCTATAACTCTTTCTTGCATTTATTCAACGACTCAGCAATGTTTAACAATGCTCAAGACAAGGGAAGCGCTTTTCAATATATATTTATATTGTTCACATCAAACACCATAAGAACATATACTAGGATAAAATGAAGCAATCGGCGGTTATCTATCTTGTTCTCTTTCTTCTACCAGTTACATCATTTACATCATGTTTTAGTAGCAGGTTAAAGTGGGGAAACACAACTGTGGAGCACCGTCTGAACAATTCAGACCATTGCAGCACATGCAAACGGTCACTCCTTGACTCAGGAAATACAGGGGCGACGATGACACTTAACAGCTTTGAGAAGGGCGGAGATGGTGGAGGGCCGTCTGAGTGTGACGGTCAATACCACTCAAATAACTTCCTTCTTGTAGCATTATCCTCTCAGTGGTACAATCACGGGCAAAGGTGCTTAAAGTATATCAATATATATTACAAAGATACGAGTGTACGAGCTACAGTGGTCGATGAGTGTGACTCCAATAGGGGATGTGGAGATAATATTGTGGACGCGTCTTTTGCCGTTTGGGTTGCCCTTCAGGTGTCTGAAAGTGACTGGGGACAAACAGCAATAACTTGGTCTGATGCGTGATGCAACCTTAAACACATATGGTAGAGTTGAGCATATTTGCGTTCTTCAAAAATATTCTAATTGTATCCATTGTTTTCATTATACTTCTTATTGTAATCAATAAGGTCACCTCTAATAATAAAAAAGACTAACGAAGGTATTTGTTACCAGAAAATATATAGTTGATAATTTTACTGTCATACCTTCTTGTGTAAAGAATTGTCTTTCTAAAAAAAGTACTCGATAAGACGATGCTAGAGTTAGATGTCATGGATTCTTACTTCCTATCCCCTAACAAATTTTCCATGTTCAATTCAAGGGAGGGAAGAAATTGAAGTACTAACAGAAAAAAATAACTTGACAACATGTAAAAGGCACACCAAAAGAACGCTAATATGTCCAATACTTGCACCATACCTATTCTGAACTTGAGTTTACAGTTTTATATGAGAAGGAGAAAATTTCTTTACAGTTCTGCACAAAAGAAGCTTTAGATGTTGCATGCAACTAATGTGCTGAGATTGTATATGAAGTAGGAAGGACATACGTATAGACCACATGTGAATAGTACTAGGAGTGGTGAATTATGGGCCAAGGCACAGACCCTATATCCTTAATATACTCATGCCCTAGTGCAGTCCTCGCTGTAATTATACTTTCATACAAATGGGTCTATAATGCCTCGTCTGTCATATAGTATAGGTTTAGACTAATTCCATGAAAATGATTAAGAAGCATATCATATGACGACTGAGGTCCTCACTTGGTTTAAAATTTTCAAACATATATTATCTTTCCAAATTAACAAGAAGGTCAACCTTTAATGTTGTATTCGCCTCCAGCTTCTTAGCTTGCACCCTCAACACTGTTTTATCATGCTTGAAGACAATAACAGACCCTACACTATATGCTTAATTTCTTCACACCCGAAAACATTAAAAACATAGTATGAGATAAAATGAAGCAAAGGGTATTGATCTATGTCTTTTTCTTTCTTCTAATTGACGCAAGCCAAACCACATGAAGAGCAACAATTCTCTAGTTTTAGGACAGTTGAAATTGATAACGGCGATCACATTGTTTTCTTCTAATACAAGACAATGATACCTCATGTATCATTTTAGGTTAATTCATCCTCTTTGTATAAATACCATTACTATTTACTACCTATGTGCTTTGTAGCAAGAACATAAGTCAAATTGATACAATAAGCATTGACGAGATAATATATGTGTGAGATCGGGTCACTGATTTTGAAAGGCCTTCAGATTATATGTAGTCCACCATACTCCATACATGCATATAATATTTACACGTAAAAGTTCTTTCATTTATAGGTATGACACTTGACACATGATCATTGATCAACAAATCTTTTCCTTTAGCTACTACCTCGTTCATCTCATGTATCGATGCTCAATGTCAGCGCATTATGAGGTTGAAGGGTGAAAACGCAACTATAGAGCATCATTTGAATAATTTAAATCGTCGAATAACATACAAATAGTCCCTCTTTGATTCTGGCAATACATATACGATTATGACACTTAACAGCTTTGAAAAGGGTGGTGATGATGGAGCGACATCCGAGTGTGATGGTCAATACCACTCAAATACCAACCTCATTGTAGCATTGTCCACTCAGTGGTGCAATAATGGGCAACTGTGCTGTGATAATATATATATTACAAAGATAAAAGATAATATTGTGGATGCGTCTCATGCCGTTTGGCTAGCCCTTCAGGTGTCTGAAACTGACTGGGGGAAAACTTCAGTAACTGGTCGGACGCATGATTCAATACAAATACATATGATAAACATAGACTCGAGCATATTTGCTTTGTGAAAATATGCACCAACTGCTATTATTGTTTTCATTATATTTCGCTTTGTAATCAATAAGGTAACCTCCAAGTATTAGAAGACTAATAAAGATATTTGTTACCAGATTATGCACAAGAGGTTTACACTAGTTACACACTCCTTAACGCATCGCACTTGAAAAAAATTTGGTAGAAGTATGATCATTCGGTTTTTGATTTCATGCTGGGCTTTCCCTATTAAATTCTTTAACAAAAGGACATCCTTACTCTTCCCTATTTGCCTTCATGCTCACTGGGTAATTAGTAGTTGGAATTTTCACGCCTTCAAACTTGTCATGAGGCCGAATTGCATTCATCACTTGCATTTATACCAACTGAACTATTGTTTCCATGATGTCGAAGGTCTATGTAACTAGTGAGACACTTCAAAAATCGTTCCTCGTTCCACACTCATCTAGTGTAATTACCTTATTAAGCTTTAAATTATCGCTACATATAAGTGGGGTCATCATCGTCGGAATTTGAACACTTTTTCAGGCATTGAAATTAAAAGTGACCTTTTTGCCCTTTTGTTTGGAATTTCTTCTATGAATTATGAAAAGGCCAACAAGTTTGTCCTTGCCTTCGGATTTTTGTCTGCTTTTCTTCAACGTTTGATGAAAGATTAACCTTCTGATTTGCTTGCATTTCTTTACCAATTTTACAAAAAGGTCAACCTTCGATGTTGTCTTCGCCTTCAGCTTCTTAGCTTGCACTTCCTTGATCAATGTTTTGTCGGAAAGATCAACCTTAAATTTTCACCTTTTCCTTTGGCATTTCTTCAATCAAATGTCAACCTTTCTATTTTGTATTTCCCTTCAACTTTTTGTTGCATTTCTTCAACGACTCAACAATGTTTTTGTACCATTCTCAAGACAGTAACAGCCCCTACACTATATATTTAATTTCTTCACGCCCTGTAACATCAAAAATATAAAAGATAAAATGAAGCAAACGGAAATTATCCATGTCTTTCTATTTCTTCTAGCTACAGCATTATTCACATCATCTGTCGATGCTCAAAGTAAGCTCAGCAGGAGGTTGAAGGGGGGAAACGCAACTATGGAACATAGTTTAAATATTCTAAATCATAGCAGCACATACAAACGCTCACTCCTTGACTCTGGAAGCATAGATGCGGTTATGACAGTTAGCAGCTTTGAGAAGGGTGGAGATGGTGGAGCCCCATCTGAGTGTGATGGTCAATACCACTCAAATACCGAACCCGTTGTAGCATTGTCCACTCAGTGGTACAATAACGGCCAAAGGTGCTATCATTATATTAATATATATTATAAAGATAATAGTGTACGAGCAATGGTGGTCGATGAGTGTGATTCTAATAGCGGTTGTCGTGATAATATTGTAGTCGCGTCTTTACTCGTGTTGTTTTTTTCCCATATCGTGTTTTTTTTTATCATTATTGTGTTATGTATTGTATTTTTAATTTGAATGAAATGAATTTAGTTTATTTGGAAATGAAAATTGAATAAAAAAAATAAAGTGGTAGTGGTGGGCCCCAAATGAAGAGGTTGAGGTTTGTTATGAGTGAGGAGAGGGTTTGTTGTGGAAAAGTGGGATGCTGATGTGGCGCTGAGGTGGCACGACGAAGAGGCTAAGCCTTGTCGTGACACCTAGTGCTCTTATGGCAGCCTATGTGCTTTGTGAGAATATGTACTCATTGTTATTCGTTGTTTTTATTTTTCCTGTTTGTAATCAATAAGGTGACCTACAATAATAAGATAAGTAATAAAGTTACAAGTTATCAGATTATTCAGTACCCCCCCCCCCCCCCCCCCCCCCCCCCCTCTCCTCTTCTTATTTACTAGAGTACCTCATTGATTATAGATGACGCAAGGGTTTGAAGTCGGAAGAAAAGAAGTTCAAACTTTTGCAACAAAAGAGCAGAACTGCAGTTCTGCAGTATTATCATTCTTGTGTAAATACTATAAACAGAAAACATATAATTATGTTTACTAGATAGTGACATGAAAACATCTTGGATAACTTTGGAGATATAAACAGAAAACATATAATTATGTTTACTAGATAGTGACATGAAAACATCTTGGATAACTTTGGAGAGAAGATTCCCACCAACTCCTTTTTTCAGAAACAATCCAAAAGGCAAGTACTCGAGAACATGGTCGACTCTATGAAAGAAAGATACCAACATACTAAGAGAAAGAAATAGCCAAAAGAACAACATTATTATGTCCAAGACTTGGCTTTTACCATATCTATCTGAACTTGAGTCTATAGTTTCAGAAGAGAATGCACAAGAATATTTACGTATGATTCTGTACAAAAGAACTTTTACAGTTTGTAAGCATTATCCTAAGAGAGTATGTGGGAAGATGATCATCACCTAATAATGACTTGCTGGTACTAGGAATGGTTAGTTATGGTTCATGGCACAGACTTTAAATCTTTGAAGTACTCATGCTGTAGTGCAGCCCTGGCTGTAATTCTTCTGTTGGGGTCCATGTAGAGCATTTTCTGAAACAAAATGCCAATAAAACAATTCAAACCAAGACTTTTATAGAGATTATAAGCATACAATCACCCTACATGGCACGTAAAACGATTTGTTCCCATCAGCAAATTGGTTGCAGTGGGTAACATGTCAATACGGGTAAAATTTTCTGGCGGTGAACATATGATTACAGAAAGAATCACAATGATTTAAGTTGTGAGATAAGGAAAATTAGGAGACTATAAACACTTGATTAGCCATAATCTCTAACAAGTTTAACACTTTTCCTATCAAGTTAAGTTTTCTCATTTATACCCGTTTGACCCGTGAGAAAAGAAAAGTATCCCAAATTGACCCATTTTCATATGTAAGGGTTGATATTCTCTCATCTGTTGTATAGTATGGTTTAGACAACTTCCATTCAAGTGATTCACAAGCATATCGGTTGTGGTTATCACTTGGTTTAAAAAATCTCAACATATCTATATTTTCCTTTTCAACAGGTATACTTGCTAAAGGGAATTTCCATTTCTAATGAATTTGGTAAGTAATCAACCTTTACAGATTATGTAATGATAATAGACCTTTCTTCAAGACATGATAATTAAAATAGTAATTAATTTGAACTTACAGTCAGGAGATCAAGGCCAACTTCATCAAGCTTTGGAACCAAAGTTGCAAGGTCCTTAAGAAAATACTATTCACTGGTTATTCTAATGGAACAAATCCTAAACATTGCATATTAGTTATTAACTGAAAAACTTATCACCTTTGCCGACCGCTTTCGAAATGTGGTTTTGTAGTCACTCAGGGAAGTCACTCCAGGCCATGTATCTTCATCTGGAGTTCCCATTATTCTATAATTAAGAATGAACAATCAGATATGAATAGACCAGGTATGTGCGTGTAGAAGAAATCAAAATTAAATGAATGTATTACTTGAAAATATGGAACAATTGGTCAATCTCAGTGTTTCCAGGAAAGAGTGGCTTCCGGTTCACCATCTCAGCAAATATACAGCCAATCGACCACACATCAACAGAAATGGAATATTGTTGAGATCCAAGAAGAATTTCTGGTGGCCTATACCACAGTGTTGCCGCCTAGAAAAAGAATAAAATAATTAAGACGGCGTGATGATGATCACTTAAACTGCTAGTACATAATTCCCATGTATCTCGTAAATAACAAAATTGAATCAATTTGCCACATTTTTTGGGTAGGATTTGTAATTTCTGCTACAGAACATTTTTATAGAAGACTTAAGAAATTGATTTAGCTGTTCATACATAAACTAGTCTTATGTCCTTATTACTGTATTAATGTAAGACATAAAGTAGTATCGTCAAACGGAACCTAATCCAGTATGTTTAAGAATGCTAATGTGATTTTAACTCAAGCATTTTGATCGACCAAAATTGTATAAAGTTCCTGCACTTTTCCCAACATCGGTAATCACGATCATAGATACTACGGAAAAGAAAAATTACTAGTATTTCATAGTAACTGGAATTGGAGAAATGGGTGAGTTGGTAACCGTTAAAAACAGTTTGGGTCACAACGGTTGATTATTTGTGCGGTTCAAATGAGTTGGGTTGACCCAAATCACCTACTGTCCAGTTTTAAGAAACTTATAAATTAATATGATTAAAAAACATGGTTAGTGACAATAATAATCTAACACTTTGAACAACGTTATTTATCAGATTGTATTCCTTGTAAATACACTTTTGGTGACTTTTAACTCGTTCAACCCATTTGAATCGGTTTCCTCTCAAAATAACATGTTATATGTTACCCATATGAACAATCAGATGTTGATAAAGAAAAAGAAATCCAAAAACATAACCTGAATTCTATGGAAAAAGTTCATAAGAAGTGCATGTATAGATATTGCTAAATAATGACAGTGATATAACAGACAAGTGAATAGAAGTGTCATCATGGTTAATTCAAGGTGAAATGTTGAGATAATGCAAAATACCTCATGTGATAATATCGTCACAGGAATATTAAAGGCCCTTGCCAGCCCGAAGTCTGCAAGCTTGATTACATTTTTACTGGCATCTATCAGCAGATTCTGAGGCTTTAAATCTCTGTGCAGCACTCGACGAGAATGACAATAATCAACACCGCATAGCATCTGATATAGGAACCTCTGAAAGTTGAAGAATATCATAATACAAAGTTAGAAAATGCGAGAATGTGAAAAGGAAAGTAATGTACTCTAAAATTCTAGAGACATATACAGAATGTAATAACTCGTGTACTCACTTTTACAAGATGAGGATCCTCTAAGAATTCTGGACTTGATTCCATGTGTTTTTTTAAGTCCATGTCTAGGTACTCAAAAATCAGATACAATCGTTCCTCAGTAAGCACGACATTAAGTAACCTGCCACCAAAGAAACTCATTCAATATACATGGTGTATGAAATTAATAAGAAGTTAATTAGTATCTTTAAACGATAATGTCTATTTCGCAACTTCCAACATATATATTTCAGGTAACACATACATAACTAGTTTAACACATAAGGTCGATTAAGATCCGCAGTTATAGAAGTAGAGACATGGATGTTTATAGATATAAAAAATCAACGGTACCCAATCCCGTCTTCCACGGGGTATGGAGGAGGTGAGATGTAGACAGCCTTACCCCTACCCGAAGGTAGAGAGGCTGCTTCCAGAGGACCTCCGGCCTTTTTGCAGGTATTGAAGTTAAAATCATTGAAACATTAATAAGTTTCTAATGTATCTACTACAAAGCATAAGCCATTTAGACAGGAACATGACTGATGGAGCCTCTTAAAAGATTGACATATGGCCAAATGATAAAATTTATTCAATAGCTGAGCAAACAAGTAAAGATTCATATATTCTCTGGACCCAAGTCCAATCACAAATGACAAATTTTATTGACCTTGGGTTTTAATTTCTTAAACAAAATCCACATTTTGTAAACAAGAATTACAATTTCCGCTTCATTTCATATCAGGCACACAGTGACATACATAATCTACTAAAACACGAACATTGGCGGGTTACATGACAATTAAATTTGGTGGCTGTTGCACAGTGGAAATGAATAAAGTTTCCTAAAATCATAATATACCTGACAATGTTTTCATGCTGCATCTCTTTCAACACCGATATTTCTCTTATAGCTGTGCTAGGAACTCCCTCATCTGCATCGACCGGAATTATCTTAATGGCAATAGGTTCATCTGTGAGTTTGTCACGACCCCTGTAGACCTTACCATATGCTCCTTCACCAATCTTCTCAATCATCTTATACTGTAGTGGTACAAAATATCACAAATCCAGTAGGATCAAAACCGTAATTTGAAAGTCGTATAGGAATCCCTGAAATTCATTTACTCATACCTTCTCCATCGTCCTACTTTGATCTGCATCCAACTATAATAGGCAAAGAAGATAAATTCATTAATAGAATTAGATCAGAACATCAAAACAAAAAGGAAAAACCATTACCAAAACTTACTATAAAATACACAAAATCTAGCAGCTGGATTCTTTCAATTCTAATTGGTTACGAGTTATGACACTGAAATGCTCTAAACTATGAAGGAATATGGACCTAAAGTGCAGAACGATGTACTTTTACAACATTTGGCACTGTTCCAGTTTTACTTATGCCAACAAATTAGTGTCCAGTTATATCCTTAAAACATCTCAATTTTCCGCAAATACTTAATAACTACAACTTTCTAAAACTTGTTTAACTGAAGTCATCATCATACTAATTGGTGAAAACTACGAAACCATTCGGAGTATAATCACTTACAATTACTACACTCTATCAAACTGCAGTCAATTTATCATATGCCTACATTGAAGCAACTACTTTTGCTGCAAACATGTCCTACAATATTCATCAATAAGTTCATGCAACGGAAGCTAATGATTGATTATTAAATGCTCACTAACAAATGCTTATCAATCAAGTACTATAACAATCAAGTAAACAAAGTATAAATAACAATTCATGATCATCCATGTAAACTGACTTAACAAACAAATCCGAAGCAACTACATCTGCAATCTCGAAACCGAAAACCTTATCTAATAACACTTCTTTACACTTATTAATCACAAATGATGCAAAATATACCGAAATCAGCAAAACGAGTAACAATTCAGTTATACGATCTCAAATTAACGACAATAAAACCGTGCAATCTACATCAGTCAACATACTAGCTAGATAATCATGTCAAATACTACCCGTACACATAATAACTAACTAGCCTTTTTAACATAGGAGAGTTACACTGTATCTTAACTCTATTCAACAAGCGATAATGCGCACAATTTACAACATGAACTAAACTAACAGAGTTCTAACTAGAAGTTGAAGTAAACTACACTTATCTACATCTAATAATCACATGTAGCGCAATTAATATACCGAATACAATAATTCACTTAAACGATCCCAAAACTTTTACAACGAGATTCGCACAATCTACATCACTCAGAATCCTTCATAATAAAGTAGAACGCTATTAGCATGCAACAATAGTAGGTAATCATCAAAAATAGTAATAATTCACGTTACGTCAACAAAATGTGAACGATCAACGATTTACGTCACTCGAAATATAGCAAAATCAGCAGAATGAGTTACATTTCAGTTAAACGATCGCGAATTTACGACAACTTAATGTTTAAGTCACTGGAATACTTCATAATCAAGTAAAACTTTATTATCGAATAATTCAACATGAGTTACTAATTCCATGAATGCGAAATGATTAGATGACGATTGCGCGTAAAAATCGAACTAAATTTACAATAAGGATGAACGTGACGAAATGTGAGCCCTAATTTTGAGTGAGAGGGTGTGTAGTAGACTGACCTGATCGAGTATATGAAGAATGAGAGCTGTTTATTTCAAAAGTGAAGAACGTGCGTCAAATGAGAGCTGATTCTTCCTATTTATATGCAACGAATTGAAGAAGCGCTTAATTGGATGGATATTGTTAACAGGCCGATAAATTCTTTTTCCGTGTTGCAGCTGGTGAAAAAAAATTGTATGTGCGAAATAAAGAAATAAAGGTTTATATTTTAGTTAATATATACCCGCATTAAAAATATTAAACGGGTATACCAATAAGATTTTATAGCGATATATTGTTTTGTGTTAAAAAGAAATTATGGGTTATAAACGAAAATTAATAAAAGTTTGAAGATTTGGGGGTTAAACATAATGTTTTAAAATCCGGTTCGACGTAGGTGGTTCAACCGGTTGAACCGTTCCGGTCGAAAAACGGATCGATTTAAACCGAGTCAACCCGACAGGTTGGGTACAAAACGGGTCAATATAAACCAGTTCAACCCACCGGGTTTGAAGCATCTCGGGTCAACCCGGTTTTCGATATGTATTAATAGTTTCATTTTGAAATATATGTTTTCAACATTTCTTTTTTCAGTTTTGACTTTTCACTTTTTACTTTTTGGTTTTTACTTTATATATATTATAGCAGGGTACCCGCGTGTTGCGGCAGCAGGTACCCTGTGACGAACCAGAGAAATAGATCTCGATGAGACCTGATTCACCAGTTTGTATCGGTTTCAACGGGTCCTCTCTGGTTTGTATTCGGATGGCTTTTATTGGTTAGCCGAATCGGTGGCGACACCGGTTCCCGGTTGAATTCGTTGGTCCGGTCCGATTTTTAAAACTATATGTACCATCAACTTGTTAGCTTGTATGAAGCTTTGTGTGTTTTATTAATTTGTATAATGTGCATAATAACATGTACTTTTCATTTTAGGGTGTTTTAAAAATAACATTAATTAGTGTGTTTAATTATTTTATATTTTAGATTAGACTAAAATACACCATTGGTCCCTAAACTTGGCAGGACGGATCGCGATGGGACAAAACTCGGCCTTTTCATCGCCACATGTCCAAACCTTGTCAACGTTTCGTTATACGCAAAAAAAAACCCGTAATCATGTTACTGTTGAGGGTACAATAGTCATTTTGTTTTATTTACTGTAGCAGCTGTCTTGTCCAATTTTCCGCCATTATGTACAATATAACAAAACTGTGTACTCATTGGTCATCCCCAAACTTGTTTTGGAAGCCTACCCAGAAAACCCTAATGCAATGTCTATCATCAAATCAAATAATCTGAGTAAGAAAATAACAAACAACCACCTTGGATTTACTCTGTGGCGAGTAAGGGAATATCGTTTATATGATGATCGTGAAACGGAGGAAAGAGCTGCAATTAGGAGATATTGTAAGTCTTTTTTGGTTAGAGCCTATTACAATCATATGTTAGTACGACTGATTAAGTTATTCCCCTTTTAGGTAACTTTAGCTTAACAATGTTTTTGTACATTTTTTATACAGCGGGTGGACCTGGATCGTTTAGCATGATGTTCCATTATGAAGGTACATTCAAATACTTTCCAGGTAGGATATATCAAGGAGGCAAGAAATGCCTTGTTGATCTTGTGGAAATAAAAGAGGTATCTGTTGATGAAATGGATGCTCTCATGACCCAAATCGGTTATGAGTCTGGACAAACCAATTATTTCTACTTTCTTAAGCATGGTTGTACATTAGACGACGGTTTGTTTTCTTTGCGTGAAGCTGCGAATGTAGACTTGTTGAAAGATGTTGTCATACAGCATAAGCTGATAGACGTGTATGTTGAAATAGGGAAGACTAGATTAGAACTTTCTGAAATGTTCCCACAATCAATTAAGACTGTGTTTTGGGAGATGGATGAAGATAGGAGAAAAGTTGCTACTGTGGCTATTCAATCCTTTTGTAGACGGTTGGTGTTAGATGATATAGATAATGAACCTGCCCTAGATCCGTTTATCCAACTTACACAATTGCCTGTGGACGTCAATGATATTGGTGAATCTAGCAATTTGCCAAACATTGAGCCACTCTTTTCCACCTTGGACTGCTCATTTGCTAGCCAACCTATTCAAAACAGTGAGCGTGCTTTAGTAGTTATTGATGAGGACAATGCTATAAAGGAGCCTGATAATGTTGAGGTTAATCTGTTTAGAGTGAGTCAGGGGAAGCACTTTGACAAAGTTGGAACAGCACTAGTTGATGTCAATAACAGCTTTGAGGAGCCTGAAAATTTTGAGGTTAATCTGTTTCAATTGACTCGGGAGAAGCATTTACACAAAGCAGGCAGAGCACTAGTTGATGTGAATAACAGGTTTGAGGAGCCTGATGTGGATGTAACTCTATTTCAATTGACTCAGGATAACATGGAAGAGGATCCTGTTGTTGATGTTACTCTGTTACAAGCGAGTCACACTAGTGACTTTGGCAATGCAGTTGGACCAAATGAAGAGAACACTTGTCAAGAGAATGATGCACAACTTGGTATGGTACAAGTAGGTCAGACTAATGATTTAGGTGAAGAAGGAACAACCAGTAATATAAGTGATGACAGGCAGTTGGTAAATGATTTACCTGTGATGGTTGATGATGTATTTTGCAGTGACCATGTTAGTTTCCAACACGCAGAATTTGCTAATGGCGTCTATACCACTTTTTTCTATGCTGGTCAGGAGTTTGGTACATCAGGGAAGTAAAAAACCTAGTAAGAGAGCATTCAATAGAAACTAGGAGGGAGTTGTTTTTTTGTGAAGAATGACAAAACAAGAATAAGGGTCAGGTGTAGGGGTTGTGTTCCACTTTCAGGCCCAACTGAAGGTCCTGGACTGGATATAGGCCCATCTAGAAGTCCATTAAGCAGAAGGGGTATAAATGGATTGCTTTCTGGCAAAAAGGACCCTTCACAAATACTCTGCCCATGGCTATTGTTTGTCTGCAGGAATGGTGAGACAGGTATCTGGTCAGTCAGAACATATAATGAGCAACACACTTGTTTGCAATCAAGGGAAGTCAGAGCTTTTGACCTTTGCTATATCTCACAGAAAATTACAGCACAAGTTGAAACAAATCCACAG
>BPTQ01000007.1:339818322-339829273 GCA_019973895.1 Chrysanthemum seticuspe
ACAAATCCAAAAGTAAACCATTCGAACTTAGTAGAACCAACCCAACAAAAACCTAACTTAGTAGTTTTCACAAATCCAAAAGTAAACCATTCGAACTTAGTAGTTTTCACCATTCGAACTTAATCGAGAGCCTGAACAAAAGAACCATCGCTGAATGTCAATATTTTAGATCGCTCAATCTCGATCGCTCAATGTCATGTTCATCACCTTAGAGGTGATGCCAATCGCTGAACACCATCGCTTAATCAGACATCGCTCAACGAGAAATCGCTGAACGTATAGATCGCTTAACACATCGCTTAATGACGTGTTTAAACCGATCGCTGAATCAGACATCGCTCAATGATGAATCGCTGAACAAAGAGACAATCGCTTAATCCCCACATCGCTCAATTTCCGATCGCTGAATCATGTGAATAACGATCGCTGAATCTCACAACCGCTGATCCACATCATGAAAGATCGCAGTCGCTAGCCAAATTTGTGCAGTAATTCGCTACACAATTCGCTAGATATGCAAGTCGCTAAAGAGCAACTCGCTACAGACTAATTCGCTACCACAAGTCGCTAACCGTAGTGGAGATTCCACTACTTGTACTGTAACTCGCTAGCTCTAACTCGCTAGATTTTATAACTGTAAGTCGCTACCAAGAAAACAAGTCCGAGAGCTAATTCAAGCTTACCACTTTTGATGATTCAAGCTTACCAAATGAAAACCTAAACACTTTTGATGATTCAATCCAAAAACAACCCAACCAAGATGATTCAAGCTTACCAAATGAAAACCTAAACACTTTTGATGATTCTAAACATAAAAGTACCAACAAAATTCAAACTTTAACACAAGAAATCAACCAAATGATGCAAAAACCACTAAACTTTTTCAAACTCAAAAACCACCTAAAAACCACTATAAATCCAAAGATGTGCAAGATATGATCTAACCTGGCTCTGATACCAATTGTAAGATATAAGCTTTTCACATACACATCATAACATTAACACAATGAGCACATAGATGGTTTTAGAGAGAGAAAGAGTGGGACATTCTAGTGAGAGAAACTAGTTGAATATTAGATTACCAAAGAACATCCAACCCTCTACCTTGCAAGGTAGAGGGTATTTATAGGTTACAACCTAAACGACCTCCTGACGGCCTGTGGATCAGGGATACAGTGGGTAAAGACCCGACCTTCTTCCACGGTGTTGCACTATACTATTATTCACTATTAACTAACTACATAAACCGTAACTAATGACTAATCTACGAGCTAACTTATGCTAGATAATAGTTGGGGTGACCGACTCTTTCAGCACAGGAATTTTCTAATTCCTAACAGACTTAGTATAGGATAACTTCACTGTCTTCTCCCGGTGTTTGTCCGGTACTTGATCCATCATAGTTCCACTTTGGAAGCTCAGAAGGATGCTCAACTGGTTTTGAGAGAGTCTAAAAAAGATGGGATTATCTATTATTTGACTATATATTTTAACAACAGTATAGATGATTATTGAAGATGATCAGGCACTAAAAGCAAGCATACCCTTGATTTGCTGCGCACATCTCACCTCCAATTCTGTAATAGTTATATAAGATTTGTCAATATGATGTAAAAGAATTAAAATGTGCATACACACGTGAATATAAAATCATCTTTTCTGCTTAAATTCAGAAGGAAGAGAATTTACCAAAAAAAAGAATTGATTATCCAATCCAATACACTAATACAAAGTAAGGGATAAAAAGGGTGTTTCAATTAGTTTATTTAAAACAGCATTGAGCTGTTTCAGAAAGGCCTCAAAATTCTTTTTCACAAATAATTCAATTAACTCTTTTTGTTGTTGAGCTTTGTCTTACCCTTGCTTGTTTTCTTTTTACCTCCGTCTTTGTATCCGACTGATAACACAGTAAAACTTAAAACTCAATAAAACCTGTAAAACTTAAAAGTATAAAACTTGTTAGGGATTAGTATGTTTATGAATAATTATCTTTGTTTGCTTTTGAAATCCTTGCACTTTGTCTTAACCTGGATTGATCTTTTTGGGACTCCATCCTTGTATCAGATATCTCTTTTTGATCCAAACGTGCCGACAAAGAATAACATCACGGCAGCATGAACCAATAAGAAATCATATGCAGTTTAACAAACCGCAACTTACAATAAACATAGTAACTCACGTAAGAACCTCTAGATAAGAATGTCAACCTAATCATGAAACTGTGATCTCTCAAACCCACGAAACAGTGAAAATCAAATCCCAACGTTCAGTAATAACACTTAAAGAATAAATAAAAAAAACCCTATGGAGGGTTTACTTCCACAAATCAAACTCTAAAGATATATCAATATGCGCACATGTAACGATGTACCAGTTAATAAGATGTCAAATCAGGTAAACCAACTTGAAAGGCGTTTTAGGAACAGGTACACGATCAAAAATAGCCTCGAATATAATAACACCACCGACCTAATGCTCGATCAATATATTAAATAGGCAAACCGACTTTGATGGCTTATTAACCAATTAAAAGCATGTTCGACCAATAGGAGTATAAAATAGCAGCCACAAGATTTGAAAAAAAATATTAGTGCTATTGTGAATTAAAATAGATGTAGTAGACGACAAATAGCATGCATGAATATAAAATTAAGATTGATGCTATGATACCGAAGAAAAACCGATCAGATTATTAAACAGAAAAAACGATAAAAAAATTTAGAGATTATTCGGAAGTCGATTATACTTTTTAGGGATAATTATGTTTAGGAATAAAATATTAGGGTGTATTTATACATAAAAAAAAAGTTTAAAAATATATATGGTATATCTATCTTTTAAGTAATATATATCATAATTTATTTTAATTGTTATCTTCAAAAAATAGATACCTAAAATAAAAATTCCATAATTTTTTTATAATCTCATTATTTATATTGATTTGAAAGATATAAATCAAAAAACAATCTACTCTAGTGGTAAGTTGTTTACAAAACACATGAATGACCCAAGTTCAACTCCAACAAATGTCTTCTTTTTAATAAAAAAAATTTTAAAATTCAAAAATAACAAAAAAAAAACGAAATTTACAATTCATCTAAAAAAAATTGTACATATATTAATTAAAATGCCACATGTCATTTAAAAAAATAAAAAAATGCCACATAAATATAATGATGACATGGAAATATGACTTGGCATTATGGGATGCCAAGTGGCATTTTATGTGGCATGCCTCCTCTTATATATAATGTATAGATATATATATAAGATATCCTTTATTTTATTAGAATATTGATTGCTATCCTCTCTTCAAACTTGTCTCCTTTCGTGTCAGTGTTTTTAAAGTAAACCAAACACCCAAAAACCCTTAGAAAGTCATAATCCGGCTTTTCATTCCAAATTAACTCAAAAGGGGTTCTATTTTTAATAACCTTGGATGGGAGGCGATTAATTACATACGCCGCGGTTAAAATACATTCTCCCCAAAATCTTTTAGGAATGTTTGCACTGATCATTAAGGCACGAGCGGTTTCAAGTAAGTGTCGATGTTTCCTCTCAACAACACCATTTTGTTGAGGGGTATGGGGACACGTGGTTTCTAACAAAATTCCTTTTTCATTGTAAAATTCAAGCATGTTATTGGATGTGAATTCCCCACCATTATCACACCTGACCCTCTTGATCTGTTTCTCAAATTGTACCTCAATCATTTTGTGAAAATTTTTGAGGTATTGGCTTGCCTCAATTTTGTGTTTAAGAAGAAATATCCATACCGCTCTACTAAAATCGTCTACTATTGTAAGAAAATAATTGGCTTTTGTATATGACGACACTCGATAACCTCCCCAAATATCACAATGAATTAATTCAAATGAAGCTTTAGTTTAATAAAACTGGAAGGAAAAGGTAATCTAGTATGTTTTGCCTTGGCACAAGAATCACAAGAATTACCCAGATTATTAATGCTACTTTTGAGAAAATCCATCTTAGCAAGCTTTCCCTTTGAAGCGTGCCCAAGTCTTCTGTGCCACGTCTCAGTGGTGGTTGCCATAGCCTTTCTTCCTTGAATCATCTTCATTCGGTACAGTCCTCCTCGACATTTCCCTGCATCAATCAAGTTCCTCTTCTTTAGCCCCTGCATGATACAAAAATCAGGAAAAAACGACATGGAACATTGGAGGTCGCGACAAAGGCGACTAACAGAAAGGAGGTTGCATTTGAAATCTGGAACATAAAGGACTCCATTCACTTTTGTTCCCCCTGGAAGAACACAATCCCCTTTCCCTTTAACTGGAATGGAATCCCCATTTGGAATAACAACAGGAGATTCGAAATGATTTGTTTTCTTGTTAACAAGAGCATTAGACAAACAAGTAATGTATTCGGTGCAACCCGAATCAAGAATCCACTCACCTTCTTCGTCTTCTTTATGAGCCATATTAGCGACGGGTTTAGCACCCTCGCCATTACCTGTTCCAGAAAAATGCTTCAAGAAATATTGGTAATCTTCGTTTGTTAAACCTGGAATGAGACTCGTCTCTGTCTCGACATACCCGGCCTTCCCTTTTGCCCTTTCTCCTTTCTTTCCGGGCCACCATTCTGGATAACCGATCAGCTTGAAGCAACCTTCACGCTTATGGCAATCTTTATTGCATTCAGTGCAGTGTTCGGTCCCATCCTTCACAGCCTTGGTTCCACTTCTTTCTTTATTCGTGCTTGGAGGACCATTCCGTCTTTGAAAGGCTTTGAATGCAGCAGATTCATGTGGACTTGTATTTTCATTCGAGATGGCTCTTTGCCTCTCGTCTTCAGCAACCATGTGGTAGGCTGTTCCAAGCGAAGGAACCGGTTTTGATGCCAAGATTTGGGTTCTAATGACGGAGAATCCGACATCCAACCCCATCAAAAATTCATAGAGGCGTTCCTTTTCTTGATATTCACTGATCTTTTTACCAATGTCACATTCACACTTGTTGCAAGAACATACGAAATAGCGTCAAGTATGCAGGTACGGCGTCGGAGATGTGGTCAGATCTAAATGAACGATTTGGAAAAGAAAGTGCTCCTAGGGCATACGAATTGAAACAGAAGATTGCCTCTACTCAACAAGGCATGATCCAAGAAAATGGCAGGAGGCGATAACCATGACAAAAACAAAGATGGAGAGGGTTCTAGCGGTGGGATCACATACGACTCACCATATTACCTTCACCCATCAGACTATCCCAAACAACTACACGTGAACGAGGTTCTCACTGACAACAACTTCGCTGATTGGAACCAAGAGATGACGAATTTTTTGTTTGCCAAAAACAAAATCGAGTTCGTTGATGGGACAATCAAGAAACCCGAAAAGACTTCCAAGGACTACATGCCATGGATGCGAGTTGACGCTATGATAAAGGGTTGGTTAACAGCCGCCATGGAAAAGATATCTTATAACTATGTCCCTCTTAAGAACTATTATTGAAATCCATGCACTGCGGACCATTAACGACAACTAGTGCCGGGCCTCTCCCCGCTCAGTACCATGGATTATCTTCTATGTCATGTGTCACATAGCACAGGTAACCCACCAGCATATCATATATTAGTATAGATTTACTTGGGAAATTTTTGATTAATTAAAGTGGGGTTTAACCTTCTCTATTAACAAACTGTGATACAAAGCTACCACTGTATACATAGATTAGGAATAACACTTAAATGGTTTGTGTAGGACTATATCTAAAGATAATTTTTTGCATCTACTATCAATCCAATTGAAACTACTAATCATTTATTACATATATAATTTGTGTATCTATCATACATTTAGGAAAAATACTCACACTTAATGCACGGGTTATAATTTAGTATACAAAGACTTAAACACATTCACAGACTAGCTTTGTGGGTTGCACCACTTGGGCTGTTGAGCATTTATCTTATCAAGAACTAGTTGTAAACGTTAATGAGAAGAGGTCATGAATGATTGTCCCAATGTCCAATCGGTCTTCTGGAGACTCAGAAGAACATTGCACTCCAATTTTCATTAACGAAATCAAACTATTTTCATTGACATTCTCACTGAGAAGCATTCGATCCACAATCTGAAGTACATAACCGTCAGCCAAAGCACTCCTCGCGTAAGAATGCAAACTTAGCCCTTCTTCAAACATCGGGTCAACAGGTTTTTTCCCTGTCAACATCTCTAACAATAGGATCCCATAGCTATATATATCTCCACTGGTCGAGACTTCATTTCCAAATCCATATTCTGCAACTTATGCAGTGTTAGTTGTATAAGGTAACATCGATAAAAAATTTAAAAACTGTCGAATGGAGTTTACCTGGAGGTGCATACCCGATGGTTCCTCTGATAACACTTGAGCTACTATTGTTTGCATTAGAAACTTCATCAAAGGTAAGAATTTTTGCAAGACCAAAATCTCCGACATGAGCAACCATATCATCATCCAATAAAATGTTGCTTGGCTTCAAATCACAATGAACAACAATGTTTCCACATTGACAATGAAGATAATCAAGAGCACATGCCACATCTTTGATGATGTTGATTCTGTGAGCAAGATCGAGTGTATGGTCTATTGAGTGCAACCAACTCTCGAGACTTCCTTTTGGCATAAAATCATAAACCAAAGCTTTGAATTCGTTACCTTGGTAATCAGCACTTGAGCAAGAAGTTATGACCTTCACAAGGTTGCGATGACGAATATTTCTCAAGGCGTCACACTCAGCCATAAAACTTTTAAAACCCCCTCGATGTTGGAGGTTTAGGACTTTAATTGCTACAATCAACCCATTTTCTTCAATACTTCCTTTGTAAACCGAAGCAAAGCTACCTGTCCCGATCAGATGTTCTGAAGAGAACCCTTCGGTTGCTTTAAAAAGTTTCCCGTATGATATCTTCTCAAAAGATTCAATTGATACTGTATCTGATGCTTTACCTACCCTCTTTTTTATACAAAAGTAAAACAACATGAAAGACACCAAAGTTAAACCTGCAATAGTGGAAGATAGTGAAATCGCTATAACAACGCGAGTAGAAAGCTTTCTATCTCTTTTTGAATCGCTAGTTGTGATCGTGCATTTGGTTAAGTTAAGCTCGGGTATTCCCCCACAAAGTCTCTCATTCCCAATGACGGTTATTGCACTTCCGTTGGCAAAAACACCTTCAACAGGTACCTCTCCCTCAAAGTTATTATATGAAAGATCTAGTTGCTTAAAGGGAATTTGTCTCAGATTTGTTGGAATGTTTCCGGAAAGATTGTTGTGTGACATATTAACGTGTAAAAGGCCTTTCATTGAACTCAATGCTTCCAACATCGGTCCATCAAATAAATTACTGGAAAGGTTTAGGATTTCAAGGCTAGTGCAACTGCTTAAACTACTTGGAACTTCGCTCGATAAGAGATTCTGAGACAAATCAAGTGATCCCAAAGCTTTCAGGTTGCCGATCTCTTGTGGAAGCAATCCGGAGAAATTGTTTCGACTAAGATCAAGTTTAATGGAAAGTGAAGACAACTGGAATAGTTCTTTGGGTATAGTTCCTTTGAGATTATTTGTATGAACGCTTAGATATGTCAACTTTTTGCAACTCCCAATAGTAGCGGGTATGGTGCCTTCCAATTTGTTATTACCTAATTCTAGCTGTGTTAGAAGTGAAAGGTTTCCTATAGATCTTGGAATGCTCCCAGAGAAAGCATTTCTATCAAGATATAGATCTTGTAAGTTTTGAAGCTTTCCAAGGCTTTCCGGAATCGTTGCTATAAAGTTGTTTGCACCTAGATCAAGATAAGATAGACCTAATAAGTTTTCTATAGATGGGGTGACATGGCCTGAGAAATTGTTCAAATATAGACTTAGGCGCCATAGTTTGGATGAGAAGTTCCCAAGCGATTTCGGTAGCACCCCCCTTAATTGATTGTTGTTAAGCTGCAAAGCCTCCAAATTGCTACAGTTGGATAGAGAATCAAGAAAATTCAAGCCATCAGGACCGTTACTCTCAAAATGATTGGAACCAAGAAGCACCCAGCTAAGACTTCGGAGTTGTCCAAAATCAATAGCTATGTTCCCCGTGAAATCATTTGGACCAACACTAATGATTTCCAACTCTGAACAATTTGATATTGAGGTTGGAAGGAACCCATTGAAGTGATTGAGCCCTAAATTTAGTTTCTGGAGATGGGGTTGAGTGAAACATAAGTTCGAGGGTAGACTCCCATGAAGTTGATTTGCTGTAACAGCTATGTGCTCTAACATCGAAAGGTTAAATAAGAACGCCGGAAAGGCTCCAGTGAGGCCACATTCTCCAAGACTCACTTTTCGTAAGTTTTGCAACTGTATGAAGGAATATGGAATGGTCCCTCCTAATGGACAATAATCAAGGCCGAGTATTTCGAGAGTTGTGAGATTGCCAATGGCTGGTGGAATCCCACCAGTCAAGTAATTTTTTGACAAGCCTAACGTCTTGATCATTGGCATAGAACTAAAAGTATTTGAAATTTTCCCGGATAACATATTGAAAGATAATCTAATGAACGATAGTCTTGAGCAACTTGACATGTTCGCTGGGATTTCTCCCGTGAATAAATTGTTTTGAAGGGACAGTCGTTGTAATCGGTACAAACGAGTTATTTCAGAAGGGATACTTCCATGAAGTTGGTTGTCGTCTAGGATTAGGTGCGTCAGAAAGCTTAGGTTTCCAAGATTAGGAGATAAAGAACCTACTAAACCTTTGCTTGTTAGATTTAAACGTGTGACTCTTTGGTGCCGGCGACTGCATGTAACTCCTTGCCACAGGCAAAAAGGAAGAGAATCATTCCAGGATTTGAAAACACCTTGAGGGTCATCTGTGATCGTGGATTTGATTGCCAGTAATGCCAGGTGATCTGTTTCGACACTAGAACTCGAGACATCTGCATTCATATGTATGAGAAGAGTAAGAACAAGAAGTGCTTCTTTAGAGAAGAATGAGAAGGCCATAATTACTATATAGCTTTAGAAACTTATTTAGAGGGAAAACTAATGAGAACTTAAATACAAAAGACTGATTAAAATGAAAACTCCGCTTGATCAAACTAGCTAATTAAACAAGACCTATTTATTGGCAATTTATATCACCTACTACGTACAAAGATAATTTTAACAATACGACATATTTAATCCAGCCATCTATATTCAATTCGCATGCATGGTCAGGTGGATTTTTTTTCTTTGTTTGAGTGTCATGCATGATTCATACGTACTATTATTTAACCAAACATCACATCTTCAAATTATGATATAATTTAGTAAAGTCAACGCTTAGGGTTGATCAAATTAAATAGTCTGCATTATATTTGGTTAATGCATGAATTGTATCATTTACTCATTTTGCTTATATAAATCATACTGGTGAATTTTTATTTTTATATTCAATTGCAAGTTTTGAATAACTAATTAATCAGCAAAGGATCGAATCCTTAGTTAGCAAGGTTGTTGCTTTCTTCAATATATGCATTAGTAGGTGTTTGCTACAGGTTAATTAGGTTCAGCAGGTAAACATTTGTAATTATCGCTTGCATAACAGATGGAGTAAGTAGTTCGAACAGATAGCATCGGTGGGGTGGTGTGTTCTCGATCATCAAGCTATTATCAGAGATTTCAAACTGCAGACGGCCGTTCCAAGTGAATCATGGTTTTTATATTTTTAATTTTGGTTCACCCAAACTTTTTCTCAACCGCAAAAACCACTCAAGTTTCAATGTTGTTATCTGTAATGTATCTACTGTTGAGTTTATGATATATAAAATACAATAAAACATAAAGACATCAAGAGTACACAGCGGAAGACTTAAGATCATAACAAATAAATAATTAACTGAAAGTATGCGTAACGTACCTCTTGCGAATGTCAAATCCTTTGAGCAAAACAAAGAAGTGGTTTGAAGAGTTGTCCCTTACCGTTCTACAACTCAAACCAATATGGTGTAAGAATAGTGTCTTACTACCACGTTCTTGTACACACGAATTAACCAACGAATCAAGCGATTGCTAGATCTAACACAAGTCCTCGTTTAAGAAAAACGAAACCAAACTCCCTTACAAATGGGGTGTTCGGCCGAAAATGGGACAAGAGAGAGGAGAGGAGAGATCTAGGGTTAATTCAATGCACAAATGTATGAAACCCTAGAACCTAACCCTCTTTATATAGTAGATGGAATACTTTGGGAACAAGTTAGGGATTGGGTTGGGACAACCCATTGTGGCCGACCATAGGACAAGCCCACAAGAAAACCCATAACTTTTTCTTTCAAGATTTTCCATTACTAGTCCTTCCCTTTTCATTTAACGGTCGTTATTCATTTTTCCGTTAAATACTTAACGATCGTTAACCGGACTTAATGTGCAATAATTAATCGTAAACATAAACATTAATTATTAACTTTAATTCTCATTCGCTAATGTGTGCAATCCCGTGGTCACGAGTTCGAATCCGGACATTCACATGTTTGTAAATATATACATTTCCAACAGCTCCCACTTGGATATGTTTACAAAACGTGAAATGACATTGGTTAGCGTCTAGCAACACGCCAATGCCCCCGGTACAACTCGTGTATGGTTTTCTAGAGAAAAACCAAGTTTGATGATTCATCATCATATTCATCCTTTTGTTTCTAATACAATGTTAATAAGAATATGGATCTTACTCATTTCTTAATTAACTATTATGTTTCTCGCTTTATATGATTTATTAAGATTACCAATTCTTCTGAAAATAAGACCTTGGGTATGGCCATACAAACATCTTAACAATCCTACGAGGGGCCCAGTAGTATTATACTTCAAAATAAATTTGAAGGAAACAAATCCCATTTTGACTACAAGCAGGATTCATAAATTTCGCAACACTTCTGAAAACAAACCTTATAACTACCAGTTACGTGTAGCGTTAGATTGC
>BPTQ01000007.1:339830188-339901403 GCA_019973895.1 Chrysanthemum seticuspe
GTGTAAGGTAAGGCGATCCCCTTTCACCCTTCTTGTTTATCTTGGCGGCGGAAGCGTTAAATGCTATTGTTAATGAAGCGGTGGATCATGGCATTTTTAGGGGGTTAAATTAGGTAGAACTAGGGTGGTGGTCTCTCATCTCCAATATGCGAATGACACCATCTTTTTTGGGGAATGGAGCAAAGAGAATGCAAAAGCATTAATGTGCATCCTTAAGTGTTTTGAGGAAGTGTCCAGGTTATGGGTTAACTATAATAAGAGCAAGCTATATGGTGTAGTCGTGAATGATTTGGAATTGGGGGAGATGGCGAGATGGATGGGTTGTGGTGTAGGGGATTTTCCTTTTACTTATTTGGGGTTACCTATTGGTGAAAGTTGAGGTGGGTGGGGCGTGGATTACTGTTGTTGGGAAATTCAATAATCGATTATCCGAGTGAAAAGCTAAAACGTTGTCGCTTGGGGGTCGTCTAACATTGGTTTAATCGGTTTTTGGTAGCTTACCATTGTATTACTTTTTTTATGTTCCATGTGCCTTTGAGTGTCATAAAATAATTTAGAGAGTTCGGAAAAAATTCTTTTAGGGGTTGTAGGTGATCATAAAAAATTGGCTTGGGTTAAATGGGATACGTTACTAGCCTCACATGAGGTTAGGGGATGGGGTTGTTAAATATTGGGTCATTACTGGCAAAAAATTTAGCACTCTTAGGAAAATGGTGGTGGATGTTCATAAAAGAGGGGGACTCGCTATGAGTTAGGTCATTAAAGTATTCATGGTGAAAGTGGGGGGCTCAGAGAGGTGATAGGGGTAGGAGGGGTGCCGTATGGGGGGGGGGTACATAGGGAACATGGCTGAACAAGCTTCTTTTTCTAACGATTCAAAAAAGAAAGGGGTTGGCGTTCTTCCCAACTAATCTAGTAAACGTGCCTACACCCCATCCCGTCTGGAGAATGATATGATTGACCGAGGGTACTTATGAACTCCGACACTGAACTAAGGGTTTGATCTGGGGCCTCCTGAACTATTAGCATTGCTCTCTTCGGTTCAAGCGACACCGCGAAGTCTCTCTTTTTATTCATTCTTTAGGAGGTTGGCTGCCTGGGGGCAACATGGGCCATGGCGGCGCGTGGGGGGGAGTCACCTTCGACGTGGGATTGTATGGGTCGAACGAGAATGTAGAACCAACGGATATGGGCGCCGCAGAGCCTCATCAGAATCTGGCAAGAAGGGAGTGGGACGAGCTTTGTTCATCTCGAGAATGTTGATCTGTGGAAAGACATTTTGACAGGTGCGATACGAGAATTGGTGCCATTTTTGAAAAGGCCCGCTCAATGGGTATAGATTTTGGTTCTTCTTTTAAGGGTGACGTAGGGTACGGAAGTGACATTAGGTTTTGGGTAGATAGATGGATTGGAGATATAAGTTTGTGTGATAAACTTCCTAGGATTTAGCATTTGGATAGGACAAATGAGGGTAAGGTTGGGGATAAAGGGATATGTGTAAACACTGAGTGGCATTGGGAATGAGATTGGGTTAGGAGTATTAAGGGGAAGGAGTTTGAAGACTTACAAGATATTTTGTAAAGTGTTGTTGTTTCTAATGATTGTAGGGATCGTTGGAAGTGGGCGCTAAACGATGATGGTGAATTCACAGTGAAAGAGTTAACAAAGATGGTCGAAGAGAAGATATTAATAGTGGAGAACAGTGGTCAAGCAACTTTGTGGAATAAATAGGTGCCTAAGAAGGTCGACATATTCATTTGGATGGCTTGAAAGGTAGACTACCGGTACGTGAAGAACTTGATAAAAGAGGAATATATGTGGACACTTTACTTTGTCCTTGTTGTGATACTGTGGTGGAATCTTGTAATCATAGTTTGGTCTTGTGTTATTTGGTTTTGAGCGTTTGGGAAATGATATATAGATGGTGGAATATTGAAAATGTCAATGCTGTCTCCATTGATGAAATATTTCATTTAATGGGAAAATCAACATTTCTAGTCATTCATCTAGTTTATGACAAGCGGTTATTTGGACTTTGGGATACTACAATTAGAAAGAAAGAATTCGAGAGTGTTTAAAAAGAGAGTGTCAAGCATTAATAAAACTAGCAGGGTACCCGCGCGATGCGGTGGCGGTTACCCTATGACTAAATTTTCCAGCGAACAAATGTTATTTTATTTTGAGCTGCTTGATTTCAGATTTATGTTTTGGAAGGTTAATTAGATTGTACATTGTGGTTAAAGAGTTGTATATATTGGTGAAGGGGTGAATTAAATTGTGTATTAATTGTATGTATTGAATAGTGTGTTTTTAGTTTTATTTGTATTTGTACATTGTGCTTAGGTAGATGTATATATTTGTGATGGGGTGTATTAATTGTATCTATGTAAGAAATAATATTTGCTTAAAATCAATTGTGCTTTACATTGTTGTTTATGTTTTAGAAGTAGTATTTGCTTAAATTCTAATTTAGAAAATCTTAAACTCATAAATAGGAGATAAGGTCATCCATCAATTATAAGCAGTATATATTATTTATTCAACTTAAGAGCTACAAATGGATAAAAGGAAAGTCTGATGTATTGGCAACAGTGGATGTTCGATCCAATTAAATGTCGTCTTGAGGAGTAGATTGGATGTTGGGTTTTTCTTTTTCTTTTTTTGGGTGCTACAGTTCATTAAATTGATCCAACAATGTGTTTGGTTTTGTCATACAGGGCGTTTGGTTATGCAGTGTGACTGCGTCATACAGGGTGTTTGGTTCTGCAGTTTAAATCAGTAGTAGCATGATGTCTGCAATTTTAGGATGTTTAATGATGTGGGTCTGCTCCATTTATGTCATTGGTGGTGAAATAAAGTTATGGGTCAATTTGTTGTCCGCGTATTATTCATATATGGTGGTGTGTTTTGTTTAGTCCTTTTGGTCTTTGTTTTTGTAGTTTGCCAAAATTCTATATTTATGTATCTTTTTTTAAAGGCTCGCTATTTTAATCATGTTGATTTAGGCTTGTTTTGTATTTTGGTTATGTGTTCTTGGTAATAAAGCTGCCTTAAAAAGAAGGAAAAGTTAAATCATATTGAGCTTGAATAAAAGAATCTGCTTTATTTTTTAACGAGAGAAAAGTACAATGACCCACCACAAAAGGGCTAAGTTATACGTACCCTTGGCTCATCTGAAAAATAGGATAAAATTACAAAGACTTCTTTTGTCCCTTAGTTTACAGTACAATACAATTTTTTATCAGTTTATGTTTCGTACTTTTTGTTAGTTTAATATTTTTGACTATTTAACCTTTATATTTTTTTATTCCGTAATTTCAGTTTTATAGTTTTATAATATAAACAAAATTATAAAAATAAAATAAAAAAACCAAAAAAAGAAGAAGAAAAGAAATACCATTTGTATTTTTTGGGGTCCTTATAACCACTCCCACCATAAAAATTAGGCAAATTTAGTGGTATAAAAATTGGTAGACAATGCCATTAATTTTCAAGTTTATTACAGCTATGCCACTCATCAAAGTAGAATATATTAATCCGTAATAGTTAATCCAAGGGCAAATTGCAAAAGTGTATCCAACTTATACTCAATTTCAATTTAACGTACTTTACTTTTTTTCTATGTAAGATATATAACGGATTTCCCAGTTATTTTATAATGAATAAATTACATGTTTCGTCCCTATGGTTTATCCCAAATAACACTCCCAGTCCCTATTTCATTTTAATTATGTCAGACAGATGTTTTCGTCTGTTTTTATACGTTTTGTCAATTTTTATACGTTTCGTCGTTTTTATACGTTTTGTCAACTTTTATGCGTTAATATTTAAAAAAACTAAAAAAATTAAAAAATATATTTAAGAAAATTAAAAAAAAATGAAAAAAATAATAAAAAATAATAAAGTAAAAAAATGTTTTAAAAAATTAGTTTTTTTTAAAACAATTAAAGTTTAAAAAAATTTAATTTTTTTTAAAAAAGTTAAAAATTTTTAAAAAAAGTTAAAATTTAAAAAAATAATAATTTTATTAAAAAAATTATTTAAAAAAAAAAAGTTTTGTTGTTTTTATAAATTTTAATTTTTTAAAAAAATTTAATTTAATTTTAAAAAAAAGTCATCTACGTATATATTATATCTGTAGCCACTGCACAGTCGCAACTAAAAGTTTTTATCAATTTTTAAATTAATTTTGGCTCAAAGTAAAAGAAATAAACAAATTATATTAAGCCTTAGCCACGACCGTGGTAGCTAAAGACGCAACACTTTTTTTTAAAGGGTTTTTACACTCCCAAGTCACCATACTTTTCTAAAATGTTCATCTAGGTCACTATACAATTCTTTTGTTTATTCACATCATTTTACTTTCAAAAGTTTGCTGATGTGGCACCTCAGGTGGCTTTATTTATGTATTTGACTGCTTTGACAATGCTTTTTTTTTTTACTCATCTCTCAATCTTCACAATCACCATAACACATAACCCGTGCAACACCATAACCACTATACCACAACCATCACCTATCTGCTGCTTTATAGCCACTGTTAACCCGACCAACATAGCCGCCGCATCCATCGTCCAACACCGCCACTAACACTACCGGCCAACACAACTTGAACTACTGTCGACAACATTACCACCGTTGTATAAAATGCCACTGGACCCCACACCACCGCCAAAAGCCACTTTTCAAACTCTAAATTTGGGGGGCTTTGGTTTTTTTAAATCATTTTTAAGGTTCTTCCTTATATAAAAATATATGTCTAAATTTAAAGAGGTTCTTAGTGTTTCTTCCATATAAAATTGTTAGTATTTCTTCCATATAAAATAGTTTGTGATTTTGTTTGATTATTAAATCTTGTATGGCATTGCAGGATATTATGAGGAGTTTGAAGATTATCTTGTGAAATGTTGGTGAATAAACAGTTAAAACTAATAATAAATCAAAATCTCTAACTGTGTAGAAAGTCAGAGTTGACAAATGCATCAAAATGATTGAACAATTAAGCTTTTAACCATAGGAAACCTGGAAATAACAGTAACGATCATATGTGGTTTTATCACAAAAATTGTGTTGAAAATATGAAGTCATGAAGATGTAAAAATGACTCATCACTTAAATGATGAGATGGAAATGATTTAGAGATGAGGTGTCACGTTAGTGACTTAAATGTTTTGTAATCAAAAGTCTAGTGACTCTTTTAAATCTAAACAAAAGTATAATAATCTGAATAAATAAGAAAAATGTATAGTGACTCATATGAACATTTTAAGATAGTACAATGACTTTATGGTGCAAAAACCCTTTTTTAAACCAAAAGTCTTGTGTTGAAAGTCAAAGTCAAGGCATTAGCAATGACATGGTCGTCACTAAAAGGTATGGTCAAAGTCAAATATAAGAGATCGATTATTTGTCGTTTTGTGGACCTTTAGCGACAACAATTTCCGTGGCTAAAGCCTTGATTTTTGTAGTCTGTGGTCAGTGCTATTGTCCGATATTGTGGCCACAACACTCTTATATTTGTTTGCTTTCTTTTCTAAACTGTACGTGTGGGTACAAGTTCTAAGTGTTACCACTACGGGTAAACGTATGTTTGATGTTGTTCTTATTGTTGTTGTAGTTCAATATTTCACAACACTGATGTTACAAGTTACAACTTACAACTTACAACACTTGGTGCTATAGGAGATGCAACTTAAAATTAAGCAATACCATTTAGACGTAGTAATTGTTTTCCAAATATGAAGTCGACTCAAACAAAATAGAAAAACGACCCGTGTAAAATGGGCCTCAAAACAAAGTTAGTTGAATCATAAATTATCTGAATCTCAAGATAACATTCAGATGGATGCAGAAAGACTTTATAGTCAATGACTCAATGGTCATTGGCAAGTCTTTGTTTAAAACGTCTACAGAAACTTTTGGTTTCACACTCCCATATATAAAGACAACAATTTATCATAGCAAAGAAACTTTTATCAAGAAAACTAGTAAGAGTCAGAAACTTGGCCCCTAACTAAGTTTATCATAGAATACTCTTATCCTTTCAAGTTAAAATTCTAGTGTTTTAGAGATGTTTGCAAAGAAGAATAAGCATATAATCCAAAAGGAAAATGTGGATCTGGAGCATGGAGGAAAAGTAGATGTTGTTCAAAACACTTTTCAAAGTCTTCTTGATTGTGTCCAAAATGTTGATGTGGAGCTTGAAGACGAAATTTTACCATCTATTTACATGGCTCCTAGTAACCTCCGAGATCTAAGTCAAAGTTCTTTCAACCCGCGTGTCGTCTCAAGTGGACCACTGCATAGAGAAGATAAGAATGTGAAAGCATTTGAAGGGCGGAAAGCAAGTTATATTCATAAACTATTGAAGCGTGTTAAAAATATCCCGCGAGAGCAAACATTGGAAGCATGTGTTCAGAAGGTGGCTGCTAAGATAAAACAGATCAAGAGATGTTATGCTGGAATAGAGGCCTCCAATGACACCGAATTTGTGAAAATGATGGTAATGGATGCTTGCTTTATACTAGAATTTATTAAGGGGTATGCAGAACCTAAAGAAAAAACACAATTAAACTTGCGTGAACAATCTATAATGTACGACCTCGTGCTACTAGAAAACCAAATCCCTTTTTTTGTTCTGGATGACATTTTTCTGTGTACTATCAAAAAAAGTGATCCAGATACCTCTCTTATCGAACTTATCCATCCTGTTCTCAAGTTCCTCAATATCTTTGGAGCAAGCATTAAAATCAAATATATTTGCATAGATACCACTCCTAAACATATCCTTGGCATATTACATCAATGTTACCAGCCCCGATCTACTAAAATATCGTACTTTTCAAGTTCGACAATCCACTCAGCAGTAGAACTAGATAGGGCAGGGGTGAACTTTAAGCCAATCCGAGATAAAAGATGGTCTATGGCGATGGAAGTGACCTTACATTTACATAGGTTCTTGCGCTTTCCCTGGTCTTTGCGTAAGCCTACTATCAGAATGCCTGTTTTACGTCTTCATCATTTCACTGAGTTGGTTTTAAGAAACATGATTGCCTATGAGCAGTCTTCCTTAGGTGATACTTCTTATGTCACGTCATATGCTATTGCCATGGATAGGCTAATTGATACTCAAGAGGATGTTGCCGTGCTGGTAAAATCGAAAGTCCTTGTGAACAATATGGGATCAAATGAAGAGGCTGCAAATATGATGAACAACATATGCAAAGAAGTTGCTTGGGTACATATTGGTCCCACTAAACACGGAAAAAGATTGGATACCTATTGCAATGATTATTGGCCAAAAAGTATTGCAAAGTTGAGGCGTACTTATTTCAGTAGTCCATGGAGTATCATTGCATTAATTGCTGGAATTGTCCTGTTTGCTCTAACTGTGATTCAAACCATTTTTACCATCAAGCCTCTTGGAAACAAGAACTAGAATAAGCCGGGAGGTATTATGTTATGCATTATTCAGTTGTATGCTACTAATAAGCAATCTACTTAACTTTCAGCTATTAATCATATCTTTCTGAATTTACAAGAAAAATATTGCAGTGTCAAGCAATACCAATAGGTTATGAATTTCATCGGTACTGATATACCAGCTTATGTGTTTCTCTGTGTTCACCATTCCTATTGTAGTCTCTATTATTTGACTGTTTTATATAGCCTAGGCATAGTGATGTGTTGAGTTACAATTAAAGGGAGTACTTTCTAGTGGCTTCACAATATTGCAATCTTAAGTCTTTATTTCTTTTGTTTTGTGTGTGTGCTGAAGTCATGATTTTAAGCTGCCCACAATATGTCAATATATTTAGATACCTTGAAGTACTTTGATATCTTCACTTGAACTCCACCAAGTGATCTGTATAGGGTAAATTCTTCCATGTATAGCAAGCTCTCCTTGTTAGCAACGTTAAAATTGCTTTGAAAGGAGCTAATGAACGCACAACAACATAAAACAATATCAATATTGTGCCAACTTCCGAAAAATTAAATTAACAAAATGCATGAACATCCAAAACCACAAAACAACAGCAAATCTCAAACTGAGTCTATGAGATAAAACGAATTAGAGATGTGCCAACTACACTCAACGTACGTAAACTTCCATGCAAAATCTTGACAAACACATACAACCTCTACGAATTTCTGCTGCAAGGACAACACCCGAGTACACCATCAAACCTAATGAACTAAAGAAGAAAAATCTGTTCGATTTGATATCATCTGGATCCATTAGCTGTGGTGATGCTGGACTGAATAGAAACTATACAATACTTCCACACAATCCGGTAGCTGAACAAGCTGTCTAGTCTACGCTCCATGGGACAATTTTAAGGAGTCAATATCTTTTCAAATGGTGAAGAAAGCTGAAATGGACTAGAGAAGTTATTATGATGTATCAAACGTCAATGTGTCGTATTATCAGCTGAGAAATACATTTTAGGATGAAGGCGTTTGGACACAGCTTTATAACGAGACATAATTATATCTTAATTGCTTCATGTAGCTACAGCTTGTATGACTTACAATGGATCACATATAATTATCAGCAACAGAGTTTATGCTAGTGATTACTATGAGATTCATCGCTCTAAAAATGTCACGCATTTTCCAAAAGTGTGTATATTTGACATTATCTTTGTAGTGTTATTTAGTAATTTTCACTTGTTATATTTTTAGAAGAGTGTGACATATCGATCTCTCGTGCTTTCATTGGTTCTTACGGCACCTTCTAAATGTAACCCACCATCACCTAAAACTTTATGTATTTTTATGGATT
This sequence comes from Chrysanthemum seticuspe, assembly GCA_019973895.1. Taxonomy (NCBI): domain Eukaryota; kingdom Viridiplantae; phylum Streptophyta; class Magnoliopsida; order Asterales; family Asteraceae; genus Chrysanthemum; species Chrysanthemum seticuspe. Next base: position 339,838,974 of record BPTQ01000007.1, read on the forward strand.
TTATGGGTATATATACGTCCTAGTTTGTATGATGCTTATCAAGTACTAGTAAGATTTTATGCGTATCATTAATAGGCTTGTTAGAAAATGGTATTGTGTCTTTCTGTCTTTTCGCAAACTAGGGCCGAGCATAATACAGTGTGGGTTGGACCGAACCAAAAAACCGGACCGAATTAGACCGATCGAATCGGACTACACGTATTTTGGTCCGGTATTCGGTCCACCATTTATCTCATATTCGGTCCTTGGTCGGGTTCGGTCTTACACAAAACCGAGCATTTTGCTTTATTGGACCAAACTGAACCGATATTTTGGTCCGGTCTTCGGTCCACAAGCCCCCCAAGTCTAGTATGAGATAGCGCATGGCTATGTTATGCTAGACTTAAGTTATGTTCATGGCCACGTAGGCCTAATCAATCATGATGGCATGGCCCATGTGTGCGCAACTCAAGTGTGCACATGGGACGGACCATACTGCGCAGCCCAAATGCGACAGTGCGCACTTGGCCCATGGCGCTGTCCTGTTTAGCGCATATGCTAGGTTTCCCGCCACAGTGTGACAGTAAAGACCCCGTAAGAAGAACACGTAGTTTTATAGTTGGGGTAACAGTAACATTGCGATTGTGAGAGTCTCACAATGGTGAAAGTGGATCACGTATGCTGCATCTGGGTAAGGGCGTACCTTTTGTACCAGTAGCGACGCAGCATGGTGCGACAGAAGACGTGCTTCTGTAGCAGAAGTACGCGCTGTGCGCGACAAAGAAGTGCGACAGAAAACGTGCTTCTGTAGCAGAAGTGCGCGCTGTGCGCTACAAAGAGGTGCGACAGAAGACGTGCTTCTGCACGCATTACATCCGTCTTTACAACCGACAGAGGACGTCTCCCCTGCGGCAAGATAGTGCGAATATTTAAATCCGTCTTTGTACCGGGCTTGCAATACCTGCTTCCAAATATACCTGCGTGACGCGTACGGAAACAGTGGTAGTATATACCCTGGTAGCCCCCCAAGTTTGATGGTGCTACTCATGTAGGAGCATTAAACTTATTTATGCCTGCGTAAAACACTTAATGCAAATATTAAAAGTATATGCCGCGAATCGCAGCATATAAAACCTAATGAAGTGAAGCAATATATAGCGCATAGCATGTAAACTTAACACATAAGAGAGATGATAGTGCGAATTACCCCTATCGCGAGGTTTTACAAATTACATAAACAATATAATTGTTTTTAAAAAAAAAAAAAAAAAAAAAAAAAAAAAAAAAAAAAAAACCCGGATGGACGTACCGTGGCCGCGACTAATAGACGCAGATGGATTTATCGTAACCGCATAGACTCGAACGTTTGTGGATGATCGCAGATGTTTATACCACGGCCTTTGTCCAGTGCGCTCATGGCGATTGACTAGCATCGTGGTGTTTGCGCGTACGCGTTCTCTGCGAAGATGTCTGAACGCACGGCCTAATACGGGTAGATTTATCATGACTGCGTTGTTCGAGCGCGAACAGGCCTACCAACCGTAAAAACAGTATCTGCGCGAATTAATTCGCGGCTAAAAAAAATAAAATAGCTCCGATCGTGCGGATACGTTCTTAGGTCCGATCGTGCGGACTAAAATATAAAATAGGTCCGATCGTGCGGACTTTTCTTTTCTTGTATCTTATGTAAAGAAATATCATGATCCTTATATTTGTATGATCATGAGAATATAATGCATGTACAGTTAGATTATATAATGAATACATTCATACATGTATCTTCACTGCATCTTCACGTGAAGCATTAATTGCGAATGATACTTTAAAGCATGCATGTAAGACTATACGTCAGGATTTATATCAGAATATATGGTTTAAAGCATGCATGTAAGACTATACTTTAAAGGTGCAAATATTCTATATCAGAATATACAGTCAATCGATTATAGGGATTTAGAGTTACCGACTTTAGAAATTGATTTCTACTTTCGGTAATATCAGAACACGAAGTAAAATTTATTCGTGGTCCCACGGGTGGCGCCAACTTGTTGATGCATAATCTGGCGCGGGCTGGATTCGACGACTCTCCCTTGGCCGTTAGTCGTCTTCTCGAGCCCTAAGTAGACCTGTCAACAAAGAGAACCCGTTAGGAGTGGACCCGAAGCCATAGCCCCGGGGTCCACCTCCGACGGTCAAGTTAGTATTGGTGCGATGTGATGAGTTAGGGTTAGAGTAACCTGTCATCTTGTTTATTGTGTCCTTGAGAAGGAGATCCAGCCATATATTTATAGGGCATGGATTAGGGTTTAGGCGTAGAGTGGGCCGTTGTCTGCCGGGTCTGACCCATTCCTGGCTCAGTCCGGACTATACGTCCACACCATACATAAGCATTAACAAAATTCTTCTAACAATCAATACAATACTCCTGCGGCAACGCGCGAGCTAAACGACTCGTTAAAGAAATGACCCGTGAAAAACGTGTCTCAAAACAACGTTAGTGGAATAATCAATAATTTCAATAATTGAGAGAGAGAGAGAGACAGAGATGAAGAAAGACTTTATAGTCAGTGGTCAATGAGAAGTCTTTGTTTATCATATAATACTCGATCTTATCCTTTCAAGTGAAGATTATAGTGTTTGGAAATTTTGGAAAATGGAAAATGTGGATGTGGAGCTTGGAAGAGACGTAAATGTTGTTCAAAACACTGTCCAGAGTCTTCTTGATTGTGTCGAAAACAATAAGGGTTATGCTAACAAATTTTCACCATCTATTTACATGGCTCCTAGTACCCTCCGAGATCTAAGTCCAAGTTCCTTCAACCCGCGTGTCGTCTCAATTGGACCACTGCATAGAGAAGATGAGAATGTGCAAGCATTTCAAGGGCGGAAAGGCAGTGTTATGCATCATCTATTGGAGCGTGTTAACATCCCGCGAGAGCAAACGCTGACAGCGTGTGTTCAGAAGGTGGCTGCTAAGATAAAACAGATCAAGGGATGTTATGCTGGAATAAAGGCCTACGGTGACACCGAACTTGTGGAAATGATGGTAATGGATGCTTGCTTTATACTAGAATTTATTCACTGTTATAGAGAATCTGATGAAGCAAATCAATCAAACATGTTGCTTGCACAATCTATAATTTACGACCTCGTGCTACTAGAAAACCAAATCCCTTTTTTTGTTCTGAATGACATTTTTCTGTATACTATCCAAAAAATTGATCAAGATATCTCTCTTATCGAATTTATCTATCCTGTTCTCAACTTCCTCAATCTCTTTGAAGCAAGCATTAAAACCAGCAAATTTCAAGATGATCCCAATCTTACTCCTATACATATCCTTGACCTATTACATCAATGTTACGAGTCCCGATCTATTACATCATCGTACTTTTCAAGTTCAACAATCCACTCAGCAGTAGAACTAGATAGGGCAGGGGTGAACTTTAAGCCAAACCGAGATGCATATTGGCCTATGGGGATGGAACTGAAGTTACACGGGTTCTTGTGCTTTCCCTGGTCTTGGGGTAAGCCTACTATCAGAATGCCTGTTTTACGTGTTCATCATTTCACTGAGTTGGTTTTAAGAAACATCATTGCCTATGAGCAGTCTTTGTTAGGTTATAATTATGTCACGCCATATGCTATTGCCATGGATATGCTAATTGATACTCAAGAGGATGTTGCCAAGCTGGTAGAATCGAAAGTCCTTGTGAACAATATGGGATCAAATGAAGAGGCTGCAAATATGATGAACAGCATATGCAAAGAAGTTGCTTGGGTACATTGTGATCCTGATGACCACTGGAAAAAATTGGATACCTATTGCAAAGGTTATTGGCCAAAAAGTATTGCAAAGTTGAGGCGTACTTATTTCAATAATCCATGGAGTATCATTGCACTAATTGCTGGAGTGTTCTTGTTTGCTCTTACCGTGATTCAAACCTTTTTTACCATCGAGCCTCTTGGAAACAAGAACTAGAATTTCAACGGCAAATTTATCTTCTTTCATTATTTACCTTTTTATGTTTTCTCGTCTCTTTTAGTAAACTTGTGGATGTATCATCACTTGTTTGATGATTTCTCTTTTCCTATTTGGAAAACTATCATGCCCAGTTGAAAAGAATAATCCGGGAGGTATTATGTATGTTATGTATTATTCAGTTGTATGCTACAAATAACCAATCTAGTTAACTTTTAGCTATTAATCTTATCATTTCTTAATTCACAGAAAAAATATTGTGGTGTCGAGCAATACCAATAGGTTACGAATTTCATCGGTACTGATATACCAGCTTATGTATTTCTCTGTGTTCACCATCCTATTGTAGTCTCTATTATTTGACTGTTTTAGCATAGTGATGTGTTGAGTTACAAATAAAGGGAGTACTTTCTAGTGGCTTCACAATATTACAATCTTAAGTCTTTATTTCGTTTGTTTTGTCTGTGGGGAAAATGATAAAAAAATGCATCGAACTTGACACTTGTTGTCATTGTGTGTAGTCAACTATTTTTTTTTCATTGTAACACAAACCTTTTGAATTTTTGTCATTGTATGTAGCCAGTTAGGTGAATTTGTGTTATTGTATGTACCCAGTCAGGCTTAGCGTTACATCGTTAGTCCTTATTTACTAACGGTCGTTAGTAAATAACTTAAAATTTCGTTCTCTTACGTTTTTATTCGTTTTCATCCGTTACTATACGTTTTCTTCTGTTTTTATACTTTTTCGTCCGTTTTATACATTTTGGTCCAATGCTTTCATCCGTTTTTTACATTTTCGTTTGTTTACTTACGTTTTCGTACGTTTTCTTACATTTTAGTCCGTTATTATACGTTTTCGTCCGTTTTTATACTTTTTCGTCCGTTTTATACATTTTGGTCCAATGCTTTCATCCGTTTTTTACATTTTCGTTTGTTTACTTACGTTTTCTTACGTTTTAGTCCGTTATTATACTTTTTCGTCCGTTTTTATACGTTTTCGTCTGTTTTCTTACGTTTTCATCCGTTTTTATGCGTTTTGTCCGTTTTTTTACGTTTTCATTCGTATTTATACGTTTTTCATCCGTTTTCTTACGTTTTCAACTGTTTTTATACATTTTCGTCAGTTTTTTTAAGTTTTCGTCTGTTTTCTAACATTTTCATCTTTTTTTATACGCTTTCGTTGGTTTTCTTACTTTTTCGTTCATTTTCTTACTTTTTCGGGCGAAAATGTATAAAACTTAAGAATACGGACAAAAACGTATAAAAATGGATGAAGGTGTAAGAAAACAGATGAAAACTTAAAAAAAAGACGAAAACGTATAAAACAGATAAAAACAGACGAAAACATAAAAAAAACAGACGAAAACGTTAGAAAATCGACGAAGACATTTAAAAACTGACGAAAACGTATAAAAACGGATGAAAACTTATAAAAACGGACTAAAACGTATAAAAGCGAATGCAAACGTATAAAAGCGGACGAAAACGTAAGAAAACGGACGAGAATGTAAGAAAACAGACGAAAACGTAAAAAACGGGAAAAAGCAACGGACGAAAAAGTATAAAAAAAACGGACAAAAACGTATAATAACGGATGAAAACGAATAAAAACGTAAGAGAACGAAATTTTAAGTTATTTACTAACGACCGTTAATATAAAAGGACTAACGATGTAACGCTAAGCCTGACTGGGTACATACAATAACACAAATTCACCTAACTGGCTACATACAATGACAAAAATTCAGAAGGTTTGTGTTACAATGAAAAAAAAAATAGTTGGCTACACACAATGACAACAAGTGTCAAGTTCGATGCATTTTTTTGTCATTTTCCCTTGTCTGTGTGCTGAAGTGATGACCTTTAGCTGACCCAATATATTTAGATACCTTGAAGTACTTTGATGTCTTCACTTGAGCTCCACAAAGTGATCTGTATCGGGTAAATTCTTCCATGTATAGCAAGCTCTCCTTGTTAGCAACGTTAAAATTGCTTAGAAAGGAGCTAAATGAACGCACAGCAACATAAAACAATATCAATATTGTGCCAACTTTCGAAACATTAAATTAACAAAATGCATGAATGTCTAAAACCACAAAACAACAGCAAAACTCAAACTGAGTCTATGAGATAAAAACGAATTAGAGATGTGCCAACTACACTCAACGTGCACTTCCATGCAAAATCTTGACAAACATAGACAACTTCTACAAAGTTCTGCTGTAAGGACAACACCGGAGTACACCATCAAACCTAACGAACTAAAGAAGAAAATCTGTTGGATTTGATATCACCTGGATCCATTAGCTGTGGTGATGCTGGACTGAATAGGAACTTATAGATGGAGCCCTAGGGTTAAAACCAAGGTACGTACAATACTTCCACACAATCCGGTAGCTGAACAAGAGTGTAGCCTACGTTCTGTGGGACAATTTTAAGGAGTCAATATCTTTTCAAATGGTGAAGAAAGCTGAAATGGACTAGAGAAGTTATTATGATGTATCAAACATATATAGCTGAGAAATACATTTCAAGATCAGATGAAGGCATTTGGACGCAGCCTTATAACGAGACATGCTTATATCTTAATTGCTTCATGTAGCTACAGCTTTTATGACTTTCAATGGATCACATATAATTATCAGCAACACAGTTTATGCTAGTGATTAGTATGCGATTCATTGCTCTAAAAGTGTCACACATTTTTCAAAAGTGTGTATATTTGACATTATCTTTGTAGTGTTATTTAGTAATATTCACTTGTTATATTTTAGAAGAGTGACATATCGATCTCTCGTGCTTTCGTTGGTTCTTACGGCACCTTCTAAATGTAACCCACCATCACCTAAAACTTTATGTATTTTTATGGATTTTATGGGTATATATACGTCCTAGTTTGTATGATGCTTATCAAGTAGTAAGATTTTATGCGTATCATTAATAGGCTTGTTAGAAAATGGTATCGTGTCTTTCTGTCTTTTCACAAACTAGGGCCGAGCATAATAAACTATGGGTTGGACCGAACCAAAACACCGGACCGAATTAGACCGACCGCATCGGACCAAACGTATTTCGGTTCGGTCCCCAATTAACCTTTATCTCATATTCGGTCTTCGATCGGGTTCGGTCTTACACAAAACCGGCCATTTTTCTTTATTTGACCAAACCGAACCAACATTTTGTTCCGCTCTTCGGTCCGTTGTTTTGAGCCATATCGGTTTTCGGTCCGATCCGATTTGGGTTTGATCGGTCCGGTCCCATTTTTGGACCGTGCACGGCCTTACACAAACCAACCACTCGCACCGTCAATTAAAATAAAATAAAAAATAAAATTAATTGCATGTCGAGTAAATAACAATGTTTTGAAAATCAGGTTTTAAATCGATACGGTCGAGTCACCGGGTCACTAGGTTATAGGTTTAACCGGTACAACCACCAGATCAACTTGGTTTTCTATAAAATAAAAAAACTTTATTTTTCAACAATACGAAAACGAAGTATATCTTATATACTAAAAGATTCAGTGCCAAAATTAAATGGAAAAACATGATGATAAATGCGGGTAGTGTTGAAAGCAATTTTTGCACGCGACCCCTCTCAGAACATCAACAAAACATGAAAAAATACAAGAGATCTCAGAAAGGGTCAACTTTGTTTTCGATCTTTTTAAGGCTTTTTTTTAGTTGAACCATCATCATCATAGATCTAAAAAATAAAATAACATACAACATAAACCTACCCGAGACCATTTAAATGATCTTGAAGCCAAGATGAGATAGAATCGCACACAACTATGGTGTGTGCTTTGTTAGCACAACAGAAATAATGAACAAGGTTTGCGGTTCAATTTTGTTGCAAGAATGAAACTAACGAAAGGGTGTTTATGTGTTTCGTTTTGAAAGAAAGTTGGGTGAATTGTGTTTAGTTGGATGGGAAGAGATCTAGTGAGAAGAGAAAATATAATGAAAAGAGTAAGAAATATTCTGAGCCACACATTTCAAATGAAAAAAAGAAATTTAATGAGAGATGCATCTACTTTTGTAGGTGCATCTGAAATGTGCGGTTGTGGTTTCTTCTCATTCTTCTCGTTTCAACTTTATTTCTCATTTGATCCTCAATCTTAGTTGGATTGCAAAAATAAGAAGTTTGATGAGATTGAGAAAAGTTTGGTGGCTGTAAAATGGGAAGGAAGATGGAGGCGTGCTTAGGATTAGGGCAGACTAAATTGAAGCAATTTAGGATATGTGTTCATTATATTGAATACTCCCTCCGTCCCATATTAACTTTTCACTTTTATTTTTCTAGGTCTTTCATTTTCATCTTTGACCTTAAATATTTTTCATTGTATTATATAATACTTGATGCAAAATATATGAATAGATTGAGTTTTAAATGTATTTTTTATTGGTATAATTTTTATTAAATATAATATAGCACAAATACAAATATTTAAGGTCAAAGTTGAGAAAGAAAGACTTAAAAAGTCAAAACAAGACAATTAATATAGAACGGAGGTAGTATTATTTAATTGGTCTTTCTATCTTTTTTGTAATGAGCTGTATGTCATGCGACTGTTATACTATTAAAAAATTAGTTATCCACAATAAATATTAATTAATTATGGTAATAATTTAGAAGTTAAAGTTTTGATTCCATAATTAATAAGTTAAAGTTTTTATGCGTTGAACATGAGTGATTGTGGTTGATGGTATATTCATATTTTTTCCACCATTTCGTTTGCATGTCACACGTATTAAAACAAACATATTTTTCTAAATAGGGAATAGAATAAAAAATATTTTGGCTTATAGTTTGTTGAGCTGTGGGTTTTGCGGATAAAATAGTATTAACTTGGATCTTTAATGTGTAAAAAAGATAGGTAGTTCTATGTGTTTAAATGAGAAAAGTGAGAAAGAATTGTAGCCACATATTTTAAATAAGAAAAAACAATAATAATAGGGAGATGCATCTATTTTTATATATGCATCTAATATTTATGGTTGTGATTTCTTCTCATTTTTCTCACTTTAATTATATTTCTTATTTGATCCTACCTCTATGTTACGTTAGCATCTATATGTTTTAAAATGTTCTATTTCTTTTGAAGTGATTTGTTTAATCTTATTTTATATATGACAATTATTGCATTCAAAGAAATCAATTTTCTTTTTTTCAAATAGGAGAATGAGCAATATAGAAAGAGATAGATTTTTATTCTCTCACAAAGTTGTTATATTTTGTTTAGCTTAGAAAATATATGTATGCATGATTCCATTAGTAATACATAAGGGTCATTTGGTCACTTGGCCGCATCATCTTACTACACTTGAACAATTTACACAAATATTAAGCAATCAATAATTAGATACAATGTAGAAATGGTTTTATAACGGGATATAACAAAAGTGCCAAATAAATAGGCAAACCGGTAGTTATTTCCTCAAGAAAGCTGGAAAAACATTATACATAATAACACTTTCCATTAATTAATCATAAACAACAATTTAACCAAACTACGACCATGATAATTTAATTTCCACCATATGACACATCTTAAGTTTGCATGCACTTACCCTTTTTTTACTCGGCATCAATAATTATTATGGCATGCTAACAACGATTATGATAACGTCATAAATTCAAAATTTATTGACCAACAAAATCCGGCCATGACCAAAAAGTGAGCGTTTCAAACACGACGAAAATTAAAGTCAAACATTATGCATATTTAGATACAACCTGTGTGCAATGCACAAGTCAGAATGACTCGCATATATAAATCATGACTAATCCATGTATTGAGCCTAAAAAACATTTAACAACAAAAACAAAGTTTTAAAATAAAATTACATCACAAATATATATAATTAACTTATTTTATTTTAAAAAAAAACATGGAAAAAATGAAACCCGGTCGAGTTTCAATAACCAAATTGACCTGAATCACTTAAAACATGATAAATTTAACTAGGTTTTGAGAATTAAAAACACGGTTTAATATGATTCGGTTTTTTTAACCAGAACAGGTTCAACCAACCGACCTAACCGAGTCGAACTGGATTTCAAAACATTGGTAAATAACACAACTTAATTTTCTATTATTTTAGGCTAAAATCACCTAACCCTTTTGTTCCTACTACTTGACTTTCCCAAACACCACTTCAGTTTCAGTTCCTCACTTCTGTTCTAGTTCCATCAAATGGCGGCTGCATCTTCCCACCTTCATCTCCAAACACCCCTCTTCAAAACCCTACCCAAAACCCCACTCCCAAACACCCCACAAAAAAAACCCTTCTTCAAACCCACTCCAACCAAACCCTTTACCATCAAAGCAATCATCTCCCAAACACCCCCACAAACCCAAAAATTCACCCACTGTTTCACAAAACAAGAAGATGGGTACTTATATGTTGAGAAAATCAAAGTTGAGGAAATAATGCAAGTGGTGGAAAAAAGACATTTTTTATGTGTATAGCAAGGCTCAAATAACAAGAAATGTGGAAGCTTATAAAGAGGCTTTGGATGGTTTGGTTTGTGTGAAGTTACCTACATATGATGATTTAATCGCATTTATGATGCCTCACACACGGTTATATTATCGAGTATTTGTATGTACACAAGTTATTATTATTCCGATAGACCGCAACAATCAGGGGGAAGAAGTAGTGTACGTGGTGTACGTGTTACGTGTTTGAATTTATCGGGTCAATGAAGAGGGCTTTAATCATATGTACCATTGATTTTTCTGGTAGATTCGCGCTGGGTATTATTTTTTCGTCTTTCGTGGTTTGTTTTGTGTGAAGCGTCTACATACATGAGAAAGTCTTGCTGATTTCTTGCATGTTATTTCCGCATTGAGTATATATGTGATTATGTGACTAGTCAGATTTGCTTGGTATGGTTTACTATTCTGTCTACATATTCCGCTACGCGCTTAAAACTTCAATAGTTAGAAGACATGTCTACTACATCAAAGTTTTGATTCTGCTGAAGAAGGTTTTAGTTTGGGGGAAGCTGATTCAGAAGTTTCGCCATAATAAAAGTGTACGGAGAAGCTGCTAAAGACATGCAATATGAATTGGGGGAAGTTAATCAAGTTCATACATATTACATCATTTATCTACAAGTGAAAAAAAGTTCTCAAGCAGAGGTATAAGATGAAGACAAAGAGCGTCAACTGCAGTAATCCTTAGCATTTGAAGAGCTTATGAAGACTTTATTTTAGTTATATTTGTACTTGTAGAAAATGTTGTAAGTAATCCCTTATGTCGTCTCTTAACACGTAAATAGAACGACATTTACGAGATTACATTAGTTATATTGTAAGCCACATACGCAGATAATAAAAGTGTCAATATTGTAAAGTGGTGCGTATGTTGGGCTATATATACCCCTCCATACTTCCATGAAGGGGTGATGCTAAGTGTGCAACTTTCATTTTCATTATCAATAAAACACATACTTTTTCCTTCTCTCTCTATCTATAGATGTCATATTCTTCCATATCCCCAACCTCCCGAATCATATAATCAACTTAAAAACCGATCCTACATAATCCATCCGTAATGGTTAATCCAATGGTTAATAATATTCCGTATTATTTTTTACTGTAAGAGATACATTATTGCTCCCATATATGGAAAAGGTGAAATAATAAATAAATTTATTCTTAACGGTAATGTACTAATTAGTTATCTTTAAATACTTAATAATTTTTTCTAAAATTCCTCTCTTTTAAATAGGAAACTTTTGGAGGCAAATTATGCTGTTATAAATATTTATTAGAAGTGGACAATCAAGTGGTTGTACTAGGTAAAAGTCATCTACGTATCTATGCTATTTTTAAAAGGTTTACTACTTTTTAAATAAAGAAGTCATGGTATTTTTTAGACCAAAAACATTTTTTTAATAAGAAATTAATAACCAATAATCATATATCGAATTCAGTTAACTTGTAATCGCTAACATTCACACAGCCTATTAAATTCAGTCAACTTGTAACCACTAACAATTATACAACATATTGAATTCAGCAAACTTGTAGCCACTAACATTTATACAGCCTATTGTAAAGCTTGTTGGTTATAAAATCAAAATAAAATAAAACAGCATACGATACATATTTAGACACACAAAAAAACACACACGCTATTGTCTTTTCTATCTCAAATAAAAAACCATCTTCCCAAGTACATCACCATCAAATCCACCTCAGCCGCCACCACCTCATCCTCCGCCACCACAGTATGCAGAACCACTGCTTTTTATGGTTTAAGTATATATGTGGTATTGGTGGTAGATCTTGTAGTTTTGATAGTAGATCGGAATATAAAACCTCAAACACAACACAAAAACGCACCCAAACCATTTAACCAAATATTTTCTAAACAAAAAAAAATACACAAACTCTTAGAAACATGTCAGCCCCCGTCACCGCATCAGCCACAAAAATAATCACCGGATACCCGCCGCTGCATTGCGCGGCCTGTCACCGCATCAGTCACAAAAATAGTCACCGAGTACCCGCCGATGCATTTCACATGTACCCTTCTATTATATTATATATGTAGCCACGACCCACTCGTCATTACAAGTTTTTTTTTTTTTTTTTTTTTTTTTTTTTTTTTTTTTTTATTTTATATCAATTTTTAAATTAGTTTTGGCTTAAAGTAAAAGAAATAAACAAACTATATTAAGTTTTAGCCACCACCATGTCGCCGCTAAAGACGTAACAGACTTTTTTTTTTTTAAATTATACCAAAACTCTTGTGTTGAAAGTTTAATTCAAGGCCTATATTGTCGTCGCTAAAAGGCGTGGTCAAAGTCAAATATAAGAGATCGATTATTTGTCATTTTGTGGAGCATTAGCGACAACAATTGTCGTGGCTAAGGGTTTACCGTGGCTAAAGGCCCAATTCTTGTAGTGTGTGGCCGGAGTTATAGTCCGACATTGTGGCCACATCACTCTTATATTTGTGTTGTGTTTTCTAAACTGGACGTGTGGGTACAAGTTCTAGGTGTTACCACTACCGGGTATGTTCGATGTTGTTTTCATTATACATGAGCCGAGCTGTTCGTAAAAAGCTCGGGATCGGATCGGTAAAAAGCTCGAACGAGCCGAGCCTAAACGAGCTCGAGCCTGAGCTCGAGCCTAAGTTGCAGCTCGTTTATTAATCGAGCTTGAGCCCGAGCTTTACATACAAAGCTCGTTTGGGCTCGCGAGCCTAAACGACATTATGATATTTTAAGTATTAAACAAATATACGAGCCGAACTCGAGCTTATTAACGAGCTTAATAAAGATATATTACGAGCCGAGCTCGAGCTCGAGCTAAGCTTTTAACTTTTCATGGTCAAATCGTATAAACGAGCCGAGCCCGAGCCTATATAAAACACCACGAGCCGAGCTCGAGCCTAAAATTTGAGGCTCGAAACGAGCCGAACTCGAGCTCGAGCCTTTTAAAACTTAAACGAGTCGAGCTCGAGCTCTGACAGGCTCGGGCTCGGCTTGGCTTGTTTTCACCCCTAGTTGTAGTTCACATTTTTCACAACACTGATGTTACAACACTTGGTGAGTTGGTGCTTAGGAGACGTAACTTAAAATTAAACAATACCATTTAGACATTAGTACTTCATTGTTTTTCAAACAGGGCAAATTACTTGAAAATGTAGTTAACTTGCCACTTTTTATGGTTGTGTGTAGCTATCTTTATTTTTTCACAATCTATCAATAAACATGCATTGTTAGTAGGGGTGTTCAAAAAACTCAAGAAACCGACGACCCGAGCCGATCCGAAACCGCAAAAAACCCGATAACCGAAGAAACCGAAACCGAGAAAACCCGAAACCGAAAAAACCCGCTTATCACGGTTCAGTTTCGGTTTTTACTTTTAGTTATCCGTGGTTACCCGAAACCGAACCGTGTATAATATACATGAAGGTTTTAACAAACCATTCATAAATATGTACAAGTATTAACTATATTATTGCACTACTTTTATCATATAACGCATTTTTACTTATCTAATATGATCATTTACTAATGTTCATGGATTACATATGATTAATATGATCGTAATCTATAAACGTCAAATAATTAGTATTAGTTCTTTTGTTACATATGGTAATTTGAATGTTTTTATTGCGACGGAACAACATTACTATTACTCTAATCTCTTCAATGTTATTTAATCTTACTAAAATGACATATTAAGTTCTAATTTATGTTATTGTTTGGCCGATTCGGTTCAATTAATTTTTTAAAATGGTTAACTGTGACCCGAACCGCGGGTACCCGCATGTCCGGTTACCCGCCTAGTACGGTTCGGTTTGGGATAGTAAAATGAACTACCTGCCATGCGATGGATAGTTAAAACCTCTAACCGAACCGAGCCGAACCGCCGTGAACACCCCTAATCGTTAGTCCATTATGTATACCTGTTACCTGCTAAATATGCATCGTTAGTCCTTTATCCTAACGACCGTTAATAAATAACTTGAAATTTGGTTTTCTTACGCTAAACTTGCATCGTTAGTCCGATTTTCAACGTTTTCGTTCGTTTTTGCACGTTTTCGTCCGTTTTTGCACGTTTTTGTCCGTTTTCCCATGTTTTCGTCTGTTTTTATACGTTTTAATCCGTTTTAACACGATTTTGTTCGCTTTAGCACGTTTTCGTTCGTTTTTACACGTTTTCGTACGTTTTTGTCCGTTTTTATACGTTTTCATCCGTTTTACACGTTTTCGTTCATTTTTACACGTTTTCGTTTGTTTTAACATGTTTCGTTCATTTTTACACGTTTTCGTCCGGTTTTACACCTTTTTGTACGTTTTCGTACATTCTTATCCTTTTTTAGTTGTACAAAAAACGCATAGAAACGTACAAAAACGTAAAAAAAATGTATTAATTATTGGTTTTCTTACGTTTTCGTCCGTTTTTACACATTTTAATTTTTTTTGCACATTTTCATCCGTTTTTCCACTTTTTCATTCGTTTTTCTATGTTTTCGTTCGTTTTTGCACGTCTTCGTCCATTTTTGCACGTTTTCGTCCGTTTTTCCAAGTTTTCTTTCGTTTTTATACGTTTTCATCTCTTTTACATGTTCTCGTTTGTTTTTACACGTTCGTCCGTTTTAACACGTTTTCGTTAGTTTTTGCACGTCTTTATCAGTTTTTACATGTTTTCGTACGTTTTTATACATTCTTATCCGCTTTTAGCTATAAAAAAAGTATAAGAAAAATGTATAAAAACGTATAGAATTTATTAATAATTGGTTTTCTTACGTTTTCGTCCGTGTTTACACGTTTCGCCTGTGTTTACATGTTTTCGTTTGTTTTTGCACATTTTCGTTCGGTTTTACATGTATAGAAATGTACAAAAACGTACAAAATGTATAAAATTGTATTAATTATGGGTTTTACGTTTTCATCCGTTTTTACACATTTTCATCTGTTTTACAGGGTTTTGTTTGTTTTGGCACATGCAAAAACAGACGAAAACATGTAAAACATATGAAAACATGTAAAAATGAATGAAGATGTAAGGAAACCAACAATTAGTACATTTTATATGTTTTTGTACGTTTTTGTACAGCTAAAAATGGATAAGGATGTATAAAAATGGACGAAAACGTGCAAAAACAGACGAAAACGTGTAAAAACGGAAGAAAACGTGCAAAAATGAACGAAAACGTGTTAAAACAGACGAAAAATGTAAAAACAGACGAAAACGTGCAAAAACAGACGAGAACATAGAAAAAACAGGTTATAACATGAAAAACGGAGGAGAACAAGTAAAAACGAATGAAAACGTATAAAAACGGACGAAAACGTAAGAAAACCAATAATAAATACGTTTTGTACATTTTTGTATGTTTTTGTACATTTCTATACGCTTTTATATTGCTAAAAACGGATAAGAATTCATAGTCCCTTTCGTCTTGTCTTTTGACCACGACAGTCTTGAGGAAGGTGTAATCCCATTTAGACGAAAGAGTGACATGCTTAATAGCAACGATCCCTTTATCACTGTACACTTCATGCTGACACTTTCGAACCTGGCAGCTTTTGTAGTAGATTCGTCAGCGTTCCGGCTAATGGTGAATCCCGTACATTGCATCAATGTCATACCTTTCCACGCTGTTGGAAAACATGTGGGTAGCCTTTTCTTCGATGGCTATGCAGTTGGAGTATATGGCTGCCGGGAATGGAAGTGTAAGTGATGTAGCGTATTTCTTTGAATCATTGCTACCGTGTAGAAGGAATTCCAAGTCATTGTTGAAGAAGTAGCGGAATGGAATCTTAGGTTGATCTGGTTGACCAATCGTTGGTAGAGGTTTAGACCAATCGGTGTAGTATGGAGCCTTGTCTCTTCTGGTGAAGTCGATGTTTGCTTTAGGGTTGAGCCAATCAATGTTGTTAGACATGGCTCGTGCTATATTTTCAAGGTGATATTCAACTTCAATAGCACTTTCCGAGCTGTCTTTGAGTAGTTGAAATGCTTCATTCTTGATTCGTTTCAACTCTGATTTCGTCATCTTCTTCACACGGAACTTTTCTTGCAGTAGCTTAGCATGCTCCAACGTACGACCTTCTACCATATCTGGATCACCAGTTAGGGCGGGAGTAGCATCAACAAGTGTGGAGAACCAATCATACTCGGTGTCGTCTTCGTCTACCCATGAGATGACATCAGCCTTAGGCGTCTTCTTCTTTTTCTTTGGCCTTGATGTGGATGATGGTTTCTTTGTTGAAGCGGGAGAGGTTGGTTGTTGTTGGGGCTCAGGGACTTCCTCATCGTCACCACCAGTATACTCGAAGTGATCACCGGTTTTCTCTGTCTGAGGTGGTAACTCAGAGTCCTGAGGTTTGTCAGTAGAAGAGCGTGGAGGAGATCATCTTGTTGTTGGAGTCCTTAGGGGTGGTGGTGGCACAGAGGAGGGTTCACCAGACTTCTTTGGACGTTTAGGTGCAGAGTCCTTATCCGTATCATCGTCATCTCCTGGTCGTTTAGGCTGATCTGCTGATTCCTTGCATGATGATCGGAGTTGATAATCTAGTAGACCTTCAAAAAATTTAACTTCATCCGAAGTAAAAGTTGCAGATCGTTTTGACATTTGCATCACCAATTTAGCAATTAACTCAGTTTCAGAAAGATCAGATTCTTTGGCCATTATATGTTTAACCAATGCGACGATGTTTGGAGTAAGTTGTTTGGAGAATACTTCTCTAGTCACACCAGGGACAGTGTCGAGAAGAAACTTGTGAGTATATTCTCTTGCTGTCTTCTCCAATTCCTTTTGGAAATCTCCTTTGATAAACTTCTGGATTTATTCCCTTTCTGTCAACAACTCGTTTATCCCGTCTTGAAGAAAGTTATTCTGTCAGCGAGTTGATTCAGCTTTTTGTTGGTTACATCCTTCTTCTGTACTTGCTTGACAGCTTTAACAATCCTTGTCTTTGCCCGAGATATCCAAGAGTCTGTTGGCTTCTTTACAGATTTGGATGTGGATCTGGTTGTTCCTTTGGATGGTGGAGGTGAAGAGTGAGAAGACGAATCTGATGATGAAGAGTCGTGAGGTGATTCAGGGTCCTTAGGAGGTTCAGAAGTTTCCTCCTTAGAGCGAGTAGGACTGTGAAGAAGATAATCATCATAATTCACTTCGTCATCTTGTCCAGATTTAGCCTTTACTTCAGCCTGAATCCGGGCCTCTTCATCTGCTTTGGCTTGAGCTGCAGCCTCTTCATCAGCTTTTTCTTTCTCAGACTTTTCCTTTTCAGGTTCATCAAAGTCATAATCAATAGAATCCTCCACGCGCTTTTGTTGTTGCTCAAGAGTGGTGGCACCAATTCCCTTATCGGGTTGATTAACCGCATCAGGAATTGGTGTAGATTGGACACCACCACTTGACCCTCCGGGGCCACGCATTTGTTCCTGTTCAAACTCTTTTGCCTTGTGTTGGATTCTAATGATTTTGAACTTCTTCCTGTAGTCAGTATCCAGTGGCTCTTCATTTGAGCTTTCTTCTTCTTGCTCAAGTACTGGAGTCTTCCCTTTGCCTTGGTCAGCTTTTGGACTGGGAGGTTTAGCTACTGTTGGAGTGACATCGGTTGCAGTTTCAGAGTAGATAACCTCTTCTTTTGATTCGGTTTCCTCAGAGCTTTCATCCACTAGCTTTCTTTGCGGTTCAGACTTGGGAATGGGAATAGGAACAACTTCCTTAGAGGGAACTTTCCTTTCGAGTGGAGGTTTCCTCTTAGGGAACTTTCTTTGACTCTCAGTGCTTGCAACACTTCCTGCACTGCCTCTCCTGGTTTTCCTAGTAGGTGTGCCAGAAGACTTGTCATCGAGAAAACCAACTTTGCCTTCATCAACTGCTACCGGATACCTTTTGTATGAGTAAAGCTGTTTGATTGCATCAGAGAGAAGGTGATCCGGCAACACAACACCTTGTTTCTTTGTTGTTGATTCCTTAAATCTGACTGTTAGAGTAGGTTCATACAACATGTCATGATTATTGGGGTCATTGATTCTCTTGGGGATATCAGGGTTATACCCAAGTGCTCTTTGGATCAACAGTTTTGTATATCTGATATATGGGATTTTTGAGCCAAGTTTTTTGAGGAATGACATTATGTCGTCCCATATCAGAGCTTCGAATTCGATGTGTTTCATGTTGACTAAAGCCTAAAAGATCTGCAGTTCCATGAGCTTGGGATGCTCATAGCCACTGTCACGTCCAGAAACAGATTTGGTGATGATGATGTAGAGAGTTCTCCATGGCTGAGGAATATTCTTAAGATCCACGGATGAATGCTTTGTGATTACTCCTTAAGCTTCGTCATAACCAATGTCGATAATGAATTGCAGAACAGTCTCTTCAGTTGGTGCGGCATTGTATTCGGTTGGTTCGATGACATGGATGAGAAGAATAGCCCTCAAGTCTGCAGGTGTGATGGTGACTTGTTTGTCATTGAGCGTCACTGTCACAACATTTTGTCCTTTGATCTTTTGCATTGTATTCCAGAACTGGTAAATATAGATCTCAGGCACTGTAGCAGAATTGGTGAGGATGTTCTGATAAGGATGATTCTTCAGAATATCCACAGCAATTAAACAAGAAGATTCCGAGCAGGTGAGAGTATCAAAATCAACACGAAGGTTGTTCTTTCCTATCTTCATCGGATAGCCATTAGGGAAGATATCAGCAATGGTGAGAACATTTGGTGCTTCCACATTCTTCAATTGAGCGTCCATGTCGTGATCTGAAAGATATTTAGCCAAAAGAACCAACATATCGAAAGACATTATGTTAGTCAACAGATGGTTTTATTGTCTAATTATTGAATGTGATATGTCGATGATTGTTACGAGTCCAATGTCACTTGTTTGTCCAATAGTCCAATGACATCGTGACAAATTTCGTGAGTTGATTAACTTTAGTTTTAAAGTCCATGTTTACACTTATTTTTCACAACTTATTAAACGTTTATGCTTATTAGTGACATTATTGGTTTCGTGGCATTATGATTTATTTATTTACAAGTTTGCACGCGTAACAATTCATAATTA
The DNA here is from genome assembly GCA_019973895.1 of Chrysanthemum seticuspe. Taxonomy (NCBI): domain Eukaryota; kingdom Viridiplantae; phylum Streptophyta; class Magnoliopsida; order Asterales; family Asteraceae; genus Chrysanthemum; species Chrysanthemum seticuspe. The sequence goes on from BPTQ01000007.1 coordinate 339,858,503, forward strand.
AGGTTAAAACTAGGCTTAGGCGTAGAAATGGCAAGCTTATGCGTAAACAGGAGTGGTATACGCGTAAATGTAAGCTTATGTGTAGGATCTTAATCTTACGCGTAGGAAAAGAGGGCCTTATGCGTAGAGCTTACGCGTAAGCGTATATGGAACCTTACGCGTAAGAGTCAACCTTATGCGTAGAGGTTACTGTTTACGCATATCCTTCACAGGATACGCGTAGTCCCCAATGTAGAACCTTACGCGTAAACGTTACGCGTAAGATTTCTCTTACGCATAACATGCTACGCGTAAGGTGATCCTTATGCGTAGATGGCAAATACCCTTGATTCTGAATTTTCACGCGTATTAAACCTGAAATAATTTCATCATAGCACCAATATTAACACATACATTCAATTATTTTTCAGATCAAATCATGAATACTCATAGAACAGTTACGCGTAAGAAGACTTATGCGTAGACCTAAACCCTAGGAATTATGACTAAGAATTCTAGCCATAGGAAATGCACAAAACTTGTTCTGGTAATACTAAGAAGTCAAGTGAGTTGTTCTGTCCAAGTTTTAACATCAAATTCTCAACGAGTCAAAAATACCCAAATATCAAGAACATAAACCCTAATTTCTAATTAACTATCAATTAGTGTTTCTGGGTTGATTCTAAACATGGATATGATCAATTCATCTTGTAAACAACATCACACAGCAATCTTTTTAACCAAAAACGTTCACACTTGTAAACCCCCAAATATACGCATAAACCCTAAATTCAAGAATCAATCAATTCGTATTTCTGGGTGAGTTTTAAAGATTGAGATGGTTTCAATATGATTAGATAAACGTTTTAACACAACCATTCTAACCAATAACACTCAAATGAAGAATTTGTGTTCTTATTTTACGCGTAGAACACAAATCTCATTAAAACACGAGATTTAACCGTTGGATGTTTATGATATTAAAAACCTTTGTTTGTAATCATGTTAGAAACGTGAAACGCTTACAGTTTGATGATCAAAAACACGGATTTGAGGATGAGTTTTTACGCGTAGGATTTGGGTTAGGTTGAGTAATAAATGTGGAGAGTTAATGAATTAGGTGGAAGTTTTATTAAAAGTAACTTTGAGCTTTTGACACTTTCAGTCCCTCCACCTTTGCCATTTACATCCAATGCCTTTAACTTCCATTTTTGATACCAAATGAATGATATTTAGGAAAGAAATTTGACAACACTCCCCCTCGACTTAAGAAATAATGAAAGTTTATAAATTTTAGTCCGAGGAGTGTCAGTAAACCAGAAATGTGACCACCATTATTAAAGAAACAACCGAGATAAGGTAACATGTAAGTACAAGGTATTATGAAACTGAAAAAAAATATTTGTTTTCTCCCCCTCAACACATGATCGAAAAAATACTGAATTTTGAAAGATTTGAGTGTTGACGGAAGATTTGTACTTGCCATGTTAAAAGAAAGATAGAAAGAAGAATATTTTTATTGTTTTATCTGATTTTATAATTTTGTATTTTGTTTTTGAAAAATATTTACAAAAGAGGTTTTGGTGTTTGACTAGTTTTTAAGAATGTTTTAAGAGTTCATCCAGTTCCTCTTGAGTCAAACACCACATACCAATCCGGTGGACCAACTCATTAAACCTAGCAGGAGCTAAGGCTTTGGTGAGAAGATCTGCCAATTGATATTCTGTACTCACAAAGTATAATTCAACAGTACCCTGTTCCATGTGGTCCTTGATGAAATGATATCGAAGATCGATGTGCTTTGATTTTGAATGTTGAACTGAGTTGCACGAGATCGCAATAGTACTCCGATTGTCGCAGTACATCGGGATTCTGTCAAATACGTAACCATAGTCTTTGAGTTGTGTTCTCATCCAAATGACTTGAGCACAACACGCCGACATGGATACATATTCAACTTCGGTTGAGGACAGCGATGTACAATCCTGCTTCTTCGATTGCCATGACACCAGTTTATCACCAAGAAATTGTAATGCTTCTGAAGTACTTTTCCGTGAATCTAAGCATCCTGCGTGGTCAGTATCTGAAAAAGCTATTAGTTCAAAACCAGAATTCTTCGGATACCAAATCCCCAAATTAATGGTTCCCTTAATGTATCGGAGGATTCTTTTAGCCTCTGAGAGGTGGGTTTCAGTTGGTCTTGACTGATAACGGGAGCAAAGATATACGACAAACACAATATCAGGCCTGCTAGCTGTTAGATACATGAGAGACCCAATAATACTACGGTATTTGGTAGGGTCCACCAATTTCCCATGTAAATCAACATCTAGCTTCTTGGTATGAGCCATTGGTGTGGCATAGGTGTCACAGTTTTGCATTCCAAATTTGTTTAACAATTCAAGGGCATATTTCGACTGACTCAAGAAAATACCACGGGGGGATTGGTGAACTTGCATTCCAAGAAAGAATGTGAGTTCACCCATCATTGACATTTCAAAATGTTTTGTCATTAATTTTGCAAAAGCATTTGAGTATTTTAAGTGTGTTGACCCAAAAATGATGTCATCCACATAAATTTGAACAATTAAGATGTGAGGCCCGTGATATTGTATGAAGAGTGTAGGATCGACCGAACCTTTGGTGAATTTATTAGCAATGAGGAAGGATGATAACTTATCGTACCACGCCCGAGGAGCTTGTTTGAGACCATATAGAGCTTTGTTCAGTTTGTAGACATGGTTCGGGAACTCTGGATCAACGAATCCTTCTGGCTGGCTGACATAGACTGTTTCTTTCAGTTGACCATTCAGAAAAGAAGTTTTGACGTCCATCTGAAAGACCGTTATATTCATATGAGCCGCGAACGCGAGAAAGATCCGAACAGCCTCAAGACGAGCAACCGGAGCGAATGATTCTTCAAAGTCAATACCCTCTTCCTGTTTATAACCCTTAGCCACCAGACGTGACTTGTTTCTGATTACGTTCCCTTCAGCATCCAATTTGTTCTTCCAAATCCATTTGAGACCAATGACGTAGACCCCTGTTGGTCTTTCAACCAGTTCCCATACTTCAAGACGTTTGAATTGGTTGAGTTATTCTTGCATGGATTCAATCCAGTTGTCTTTTGTCATTGCGTCTTTAATGTTTTTAGGTTCAGATTGGCAGAAAGTGAGTGCATAAATGCAATGTTCACCATCTGTGTGAAGACGTTGTCTCGTTACGACTGGTTGATTCGGGTTACCAATAATATTCTCAAGTGGATGGTCTTTTGTCCAACGGTGTGTAGAGGGTTGATGTTGGTATACATTGTGCAGATTTTGAGGATTCAAATGGTTTGTTGATGATTCCGCGACATCAGGTGCAGCAGTTTCATTGGCAAACGGGTTAAAGAACGCATTTGGATCAAAATCTGCAGGTGGGGGTACTTCATTAAGAACATCAGCAGCTGGTTCAGCGTCGTTGGAAGTAGTTTGTTCAACTGTTGTTGTAGAGTCAACTGGTGGTGCTTCTTCAACAATAGTTATTGTAGTAGATGTATCAGGTATATGAGTATGATCAGGTTGAGCAGCGGAAACAGCGGATACACCTGGAGCACGTTCATCAATGTCATTACTAAACAGCGGAGCAAAGAGCTTTTCCATTTGTTGACGAGTAAGCTGGGGGCTTGGTTCAGCTGATGATGGGGTTTGGGGGAAGTTTAAACGGTTGTGACCGGGTTCTAAGCTGTTATGCTCAGAAGCCATTTCTGTAAGCTCATCAAAATTAGCATGAATCGTTTCCATAACCTGCTTTGTACGACGATTCCAGATCCGGTAACCTTTAGAATTCTCACAGTATCCAATAAAGACTCCAATGTCAGCTTTGGCTTTGAGCTTTCCAAAGTCATCACGATCATTATTTGGGTAGCAAATAGAGCCAAATACATGAAAGTGTTTGAGATTCGGTTTATGGTTGTGAATAAGCTCAAAAGGTGTTTTGTTGTGGCGTTTTGTACTCATTGAACGATTTTGAGTATAGCATGCAGTTGAGACAGCTTCTGCCCACAAGTAATCTGGAAGTTTAGCATTGATTAACATTGTTCTTGCAGCTTCCACTAACATACGGTTTCGTCTTTTAACAACTCCGTTTTGTTCTGGTGTACGTGCAATAGATGTCTGATGTTCAATTCCCACTTTCTCATAAAATTCTCGAAGAGTTTGGTTCACAAATTTAGTTCCTTTGTCTGTTCTGATTTGACGGATTGTGTTCCGGAGCTGAACTTGAATTTTCGTGAGAAAGGTGATGATCATTTGTGGAGCTTGATCTTTACTTCGAAGAAAGTAGACCCAAGTCCATCATGAGTAGTCATCGACAATTACCAAGATGTAGCGTTTGCCATTAATCGTTTGCACGCGCATCGGGCCACACAAATCCATGTGAAGAAGATGAAGCACATGTTGAGAGCTGTGTTCCACCTTTGAAGGAAAATGAGCACGAGTGCTTTTCCCTTGTTCACAAGCTGAGCATAGGTGATCTTTGGAATATCAGAATCTCGGGAGACCTTCAACAAGTTTGGGTCGAGCAAGGTTGGTGATGGTTTGAAAGTTTAAATGTGAGAGACGACGGTGCCATAGCCAGGATTTTGTTGATGTTGCCTTTGAAAGTAGACAGATGGGAGATGAAGCAACCATGTCTTGCATTGAGATTGTGTATAGACTAGAATTGCGAGAGCCAGACATTAGATCGTTTCCTTGTAGATCACGAATGAAACAAGTTTTCTCCCGAAAAGCAACTTCCAAATCTCCATCACAGAATTGACCGACTGAAAAGAGATTGTGACTGAGGCCTTCCACATAATAAACCCTGCTAATTTCGATATTGCCATTGATATAGTCTCCGTAGCCCATGATAGCTGCGAAGTGATCATTCCCGAATCTGACAGTACCAATGAACTTTGCAACAAAGTTTGATAAGAGTTTAAGATTGCCTGTCATGTGTCGGGAACATCCACTATCAACAATCCAAAGGATGATCTGTATCACCTGCATTACACACAGATGACACAGATGGAATAGAAGTAGATGTGGAACCCGAAGTGTTAGAGGGTTCTAATGAGTGCCTTTTTACTCATCGTTTTTACCCACCTAAGACCACAAAAATGACCAAAAACACCCAAATATGATCAAAATATGTTAAAAATATCCTCGGAGTGTGTTTTGTGTCTTGCAGGTACAAAAAGATTGAAAAAGGAGCGAAAACGAGCTGAAATCAGAAAAATGCTGAAACAGACGGAGCCGGAAGTAGATTTTCTACATTTTCAGAGCCCGAGACGCGTGTTGAGAGTGAGTAGGGGGAAAACAACTAATAACCGAACCCTAAACCCAAATAACCTTTTTACCCTTCACACAAAATCCAAAATAGAAATAAAACACTTTTACAAATAAACTTTCAAAAAACTCTTTTCTTTTATTTTCACTTGAACCCCCATCTCCCCTTTTTGCCATATCTGCTTTACCCAAAAATCCCAAACCCAGAAAACACAAGCACCCTTTTTCCCGCCAATTTTTCTTCCCCCTCCTGTCTCTCTCAATCCCAAACTCCCAACACACTATCTCCTTCCCCAAGGCAAAGTCACGAGAACCCCATGCCACCATGGCAATCCCAAACTTACAAAACCCCAAGGGACGGCTCAGATTACTGCTCAATGGTACCTAACGAATCAATGGTGAAAGATTGAAGTCAAGAAGCACAAACTTGATATTTGGCTGTTTCATCTCACACAGAAAACACAAGACAAAAGACAAGAACGAAGAGAGAAGAATTTTCTTTCATATTTTTGTATAAATAGGTTGTTAGAAGGATTGTAAAAAGTTGTCTAGAATTTTTGAGTTCTAGTCCCATTTTTAATATATTTGCCATTTAAATTCCTTGTAACCTTTAATTTTCAAATGCAATTTTACTTTGGTTGTTAATTCCATTTTCTTTAGTTAATGCAAGTTTTTTTATTTTAACTGTTTTATGTTGTTAAAATCTGTTTCACTTGAAGTCTGGATTAAGAGTTAGTTGCAAGTTGTTTTAAGCTCATATGAGCTTGCTTTTATGTTCACAAATTGGTTTTTAAAGCTTTCAATAGTCTCACAGTTTCAAAAAGTCAAGTTTTCTGCCTAAAGGTGTGTTTGGAACAGCCTTGGTTTTGGGTCCTTTGGTGTCAAAACAGTTATAATTGGTCTTAATGTAGTTTTTATGTTATGGTTTTTAAGTTTAAATTAGCTTTTTGAGTAGGATCATATAATCTGTCAAACTGTCCTCTGCTGTCCCCATTTAGCCTTTTTCACAAGCCCTTAGCAAGCTCTCTTTTAGCTCATTTAAGTTGCCATTTAGTTTTTAAGATCGCCATTAGTGTTAACCTTATCTCTTTTAAGCTTTTAGACCCTAGCCTTAGCTTTTTCATAGTTTAAGTTAGCTTTAAAATTCCCCCAGTATGCCCTTTTTATTCTGTCCACTGACCCCCACGTACCCCCTTTTCAATCTTCAATTTAAGTATGATTAAGTTAGATTTAGGACTAGCTTTTGTTCATATAAGTAGTTAGTAGTTTAGTTTGCATTTTTAAATTCACTTGTTAGCTTATTTCTGCCCTTAAAACTGCCCACTTGCACTTTTTTTTTATGTTCTGTCTCAGCCACCAAGTGCCCAACTGTACCCTTTTCAACAGCCCCTAATAAGCTTGTATAAGCTCTAGACTAGGTCCAATTTGGTTTTCTAGGTTCTCTACTATCCCTAGATATTCTTTTTATGGATTTTGCCCAATTGCTTATTAGCTTGGGAGCTTAATTTTAAGCTTAAAAAGCCCCTAGTAGGCTCTTTTTACCCACTGTTCTGCAGCAGCCTTTGCACTTTTTTTTTAGTAGCAAAAAAATCAAAAACAAATAATAAGTAGCAAAATGGGAAGGAGGTGGGACTTGAACCCAAGACCTCCTGCACCAAACTGCCACGCCCAACATAATCACACAGCTCAACACCAACTGCCCTTGGGACTTGTCTCATACATATTTTGCAAAATTTATTCCTTAAGGCCATTTGCAGTTTGTACTTCTCAGCTTATTAAGCTTATTTGTGGCTGATTTTCAAAAGCAGTAACCATGTTTCTTATTTTTTCTTAGATTTAGCTAGGTTTAAGGTATTTTCTGTAATTTCCCTAGATTTTTATAAAATATTTTAGTATTTTTAATTAATTAATTAGTATAAAATAGTTTTTAATTCGTAGAAAATAATTTAAAAGTCGAAAAAATTCCCGTTTTTTTTATAAAATTATTTTTAGTCGATTAGAATGTAGGAAAATTGTTTTTACACCCGTAGCCCTTAAATTGCAAAAATTTTACGTTTATGGCTCGGGTAGTTCCCGGTTTTTTTTTGCGTTTTTGTATTTTAGCACCCTAGGATGTAGTTTAGCGTCGTTTTATTGTTTCTTAGGATTAGTAGTAGTTTATTTAGAGTTTACTTTGTTTTACGTACTTCATTTTCATTCCCGTTCTTTAAATTATAGGTTAGCGTAATCAATCCCAAAATTCGTTTAACCAAATCAAGTCCATAATCACGAAACTCAACGACTCTGTCAATTTCACACCTCGTTGGGACACGACCCGGGAAATCGCTTTCCCGGTATCACTTTTATCACACCCGTAAGATTTGGCACGTTAACCTTTTTCCTAAAGGGTTGATTTGTCGAATTTTACGGTTAATTTGATATATTGATATTGTGTTTGTTTTCACCACTCATTTTTCACGAATCAAATTTTGGCGCCGCTGCCGGGGAGGTGTGTTGCGACAATATCGTGATTTTTGCGATTAGTGACTTGAAGAACCTTCCTCGTGAAGTTATTGCTTTTTGAAAAATACAAAAATATTTTTTTCATTCCTCTTATTCGTATGATTCTGTTTCTCTTATCCTCTGTTACCGTTTGATTCTATTCTTCGTATCCTCTCGACCATTTGATTCTATTTCTTTAACCCTCTACATGTTTAATTCTCATGGCGACGATCGATTATCCTCGTTGTTTCCACTGCAAAAGCCGTATGGAAGAGGATCAGCTCTATTGTCAGAATCCGGATTGTTTATGTAAGCGGTGTGGTAGGGTTGGTGCAAGCAAATATTGTTATTGGTGCGAATTATCTGATAAAAACTCTCTCGATGATTCTCCAAGTTTTTCGGACCATCCGCCACAACCCGATGAACCCGTTCAAGAACCGGAGACCAAAACGGAAGTGGTGGAAATTGCTAGCTCTGAGAGCACACCACTTGTCCCACCTCCGGATTTTTCAAAATGTTCTTCGAGACTTGATAGTCATTCGGATCACCATGTTGGTTTTGTTGATTCTTTGAATGAACCGATTCCTTCTCATAACTCTCAAATGGAATCGTTTATTCCTTGTGTCGGTTGTGGTGAGCCTCTTTTTGGTTCACCCTGTCGCTGGTGTACGTGGGTACAGTGTGGTAATGATATTCGTAACGGGAGTTGTTTGTTTTGTGGTTCGAGGAATTCATTTGATTATGATCCTAATCCGAACTCGTTTAACGACCCCTCAAACTTTTCCAATTACCCACCACAGCCCGACTTATCTTCATATAATCAACATAACTGCTGTGAAATTTGTGGAGGTCCTCACGATAATCTTCAATGTCAACCGTGGAATCAAAATTACTATACTTTCGGTTTTGACAATTTCCAACCTCCACAACACCATACGGTTCAAACTCTACCTGAGCCGTTGTCTCAAGAAATTTCCCAAGATTTTGAAACCGCAATGAAAACACTTGATGATATGATTCAAAACTTTAAGAATCAAGTGAGTAATGAAAAAACCATGGGAGAATTGCTAGCCGAAGAACGAGAGGCTCGCAAATCTAGGGAAGAATTATTAGTCCTAGAGCATGCAGCTCTAAGGCGTTCCCAATTTCTTAAGGCAGCTATGTATGATGATGACGAGGAGAGTTTTTATCCTTTTAAAGATAATATTTCTCAACTCCCTCAGTCTGTTGTTATCACACCCAAGATTCTCACTCACTCTCTTATTATGGGGGATGAGCATCTTGACACTGTTCCTGAAAAGGAACCGGACGAATTCATAAAGTCTAGTGTCGAGAACCTTGTCCCAATCCCAAGAGAGTCACAGGGAATTCTCGAGCATTTGTGTGATATCCCTACCCCTCTTGTCTTCCCAAAAGATCATGTTGAGATGTTCTCAGATTCTAATGATGATGATTCGTTATCTTGTGGAGACATCGTTTATGTGGAAGATTTACCTTCTAAGCTCGTCAGCTTGGAAGAAGTGAGAGATGTTGATCACGATGATCTTGATATGGACACTGATTTTGAAACGGACGATGAAGATATTCTTGTTGTGTCCGAAGAACCTTTTGCTACGGCATTCACTAATCCTCTGTTTGACTTCGACTCTGAATTCACTTTAATTTCTGAGAATCCACTCTTTGATACTCAGATTGAGGATAGTGATGAGTCTACAGTGGAACAAGAATTCACAGATTTACATCTTGTGATTGATTCTCTTCACGAGGAGTTCGCCGGTGAACTCACTCATATCATATCTCCGCCGGAGTATGATAACTTCCACTTTGATCATGACACACCCGGGATTTGTCTTGATCACGTGAGCTTCAATGATGAGATTCATAATACTGAAATTATGGATTCTCCTATGGATGAAGATGAGTTAGTCATGATTTTCATCATGACTTTCTTTCTTTTCTTCACCTATCCCGTGACTTCTTCTTTTCTTCACTCATTCGGGAGTGAAGATACCATCTTTGACCCCGGCATTTCCATGTACCATTATCTTGAGCCGGGAATATATCTCATCGGTATGGAACTTTCACGTGCTTCAAATGTTTGTCCAAACATCTTGAATGAAAGTCCGATGGAGATTGTTTCTTCCACTTTGCTTCCCCATGAACCAATGAATGCGGGGTCGAGTCAAGCTAGCGACTCGGAAATCAAAAACAGTAGCACACCATATGGGTTTTCACCCATATTTCTGATTTCTTTCTACTTTCTACCACCCTAGTGTGGGGGAGTTGCCCCCCGCTGTTGTATATAAGTTTCAAAAAAAAAAAAAAAAAAAAAAAAAAAAAAAAACTTTTCACAAATAATGGCCGTAGTATTTCCCTTTTACGTTCTCAGTTTCGGCATAACCGTCGGTACTTTGAATATTGAGGGCAATATTCATTTCTAGTGTGGGGGGAATTCTCACGAATTTTATCTTGTAAATATACCTCCCAATTCCCCCATTTTTGGCCAAACTTTTTTTGGAGTAAGTGTTTTGCACTTACTCAGCTTACGGTTATCAGTCCGCCATGCCTAAAAAACAAAAGGATTGGCTAATCCAGGAGCAAACGGCTCTTGGTAAAGATATCTCAAATCCGTTGACGGCTTGCAATTTGCCCAAAATTGTATGGTGTTCAGCTCACCATATCTTTAATTAGTGAAGAGTTGGCTAGCCCGCAAGTTTATGGCTTGTGGTAAAGGCAGTTGGAAAACCATAATTGGTAATCGACTCACCAAAGATATTTTATCTAAGAGTTGGCTAGTCCAGAAGCAAACGGCTTATGGTAAAGACAAATCAAATCCGTTGGAAGCTGGTGATTTGCTCAAAATCATATGGTTATCAGTGTACCATAGTTCTTACTTGAACTGAAACATTTGGCTACTCCAGAAGTAATGGCTTTTGGTAAAGAGATTCAAATCCATTATGTTTTCTCAAAAGATTGCTAGGGACTAGCAATTGCCTAGTGTGGGGGGATTTGATGAGTGCCTTTTTACTCATCGTTTTTACCCACCTAAGACCACAAAAATGACCAAAAACACCCAAATATGATCAAAATATGTTAAAAATATCCTCGGAGTGTGTTTTGTGTCTTGCAGGTACAAAAAGATTGAAAAAGGAGCGAAAACGAGCTGAAATCAGAAAAATGCTGAAACAGACGGAGCCGGAAGTAGATTTTCTACATTTTCAGAGCCCGAGACGCGTGTTGAGAGTGAGTAGGGGGAAAACAACTAATAACCGAACCCTAAACCCAAATAACCTTTTTACCCTTCACACAAAATCCAAAATAGAAATAAAACACTTTTACAAATAAACTTTCAAAAAACTCTTTTCTTTTATTTTCACTTGAACCCCCATCTCCCCTTTTTGCCATATCTGCTTTACCCAAAAATCCCAAACCCAGAAAACACAAGCACCCTTTTTCCCGCCAATTTTTCTTCCCCCTCCTGTCTCTCTCAATCCCAAACTCCCAACACACTATCTCCTTCCCCAAGGCAAAGTCACGAGAACCCCATGCCACCATGGCAATCCCAAACTTACAAAACCCCAAGGGACGGCTCAGATTACTGCTCAATGGTACCTAACGAATCAATGGTGAAAGATTGAAGTCAAGAAGCACAAACTTGATATTTGGCTGTTTCATCTCACACAGAAAACACAAGACAAAAGACAAGAACGAAGAGAGAAGAATTTTCTTTCATATTTTTGTATAAATAGGTTGTTAGAAGGATTGTAAAAAGTTGTCTAGAATTTTTGAGTTCTAGTCCCATTTTTAATATATTTGCCATTTAAATTCCTTGTAACCTTTAATTTTCAAATGCAATTTTACTTTGGTTGTTAATTCCATTTTCTTTAGTTAATGCAAGTTTTTTTATTTTAACTGTTTTATGTTGTTAAAATCTGTTTCACTTGAAGTCTGGATTAAGAGTTAGTTGCAAGTTGTTTTAAGCTCATATGAGCTTGCTTTTATGTTCACAAATTGGTTTTTAAAGCTTTCAATAGTCTCACAGTTTCAAAAAGTCAAGTTTTCTGCCTAAAGGTGTGTTTGGAACAGCCTTGGTTTTGGGTCCTTTGGTGTCAAAACAGTTATAATTGGTCTTAATGTAGTTTTTATGTTATGGTTTTTAAGTTTAAATTAGCTTTTTGAGTAGGATCATATAATCTGTCAAACTGTCCTCTGCTGTCCCCATTTAGCCTTTTTCACAAGCCCTTAGCAAGCTCTCTTTTAGCTCATTTAAGTTGCCATTTAGTTTTTAAGATCGCCATTAGTGTTAACCTTATCTCTTTTAAGCTTTTAGACCCTAGCCTTAGCTTTTTCATAGTTTAAGTTAGCTTTAAAATTCCCCCAGTATGCCCTTTTTATTCTGTCCACTGACCCCCACGTACCCCCTTTTCAATCTTCAATTTAAGTATGATTAAGTTAGATTTAGGACTAGCTTTTGTTCATATAAGTAGTTAGTAGTTTAGTTTGCATTTTTAAATTCACTTGTTAGCTTATTTCTGCCCTTAAAACTGCCCACTTGCACTTTTTTTTTATGTTCTGTCTCAGCCACCAAGTGCCCAACTGTACCCTTTTCAACAGCCCCTAATAAGCTTGTATAAGCTCTAGACTAGGTCCAATTTGGTTTTCTAGGTTCTCTACTATCCCTAGATATTCTTTTTATGGATTTTGCCCAATTGCTTATTAGCTTGGGAGCTTAATTTTAAGCTTAAAAAGCCCCTAGTAGGCTCTTTTTACCCACTGTTCTGCAGCAGCCTTTGCACTTTTTTTTAGTAGCAAAAAAATCAAAAACAAATAATAAGTAGCAAAATGGGAAGGAGGTGGGACTTGAACCCAAGACCTCCTGCACCAAACTGCCACGCCCAACATAATCACACAGCTCAACACCAACTGCCCTTGGGACTTGTCTCATACATATTTTGCAAAATTTATTCCTTAAGGCCATTTGCAGTTTGTACTTCTCAGCTTATTAAGCTTATTTGTGGCTGATTTTCAAAAGCAGTAACCATGTTTCTTATTTTTTCTTAGATTTAGCTAGGTTTAAGGTATTTTCTGTAATTTCCCTAGATTTTTATAAAATATTTTAGTATTTTTAATTAATTAATTAGTATAAAATAGTTTTTAATTCGTAGAAAATAATTTAAAAGTCGAAAAAATTCCCGTTTTTTTTATAAAATTATTTTTAGTCGATTAGAATGTAGGAAAATTGTTTTTACACCCGTAGCCCTTAAATTGCAAAAATTTTACGTTTATGGCTCGGGTAGTTCCCGGTTTTTTTTGCGTTTTTGTATTTTAGCACCCTAGGATGTAGTTTAGCGTCGTTTTATTGTTTCTTAGGATTAGTAGTAGTTTATTTAGAGTTTACTTTGTTTTACGTACTTCATTTTCATTCCCGTTCTTTAATTTATAGGTTAGCGTAATCAATCCCAAAATTCGTTTAACCAAATCAAGTCCATAATCACGAAACTCAACGACTCTGTCAATTTCACACCTCGTTGGGACACGACCCGGGAAATCGCTTTCCCGGTATCACTTTTATCACACCCGTAAGATTTAGCACGTTAACCTTGTTCCTAAAGGGTTGATTTGTCGAATTTTACGGTTAATTTGATATAATGATATTGTGTTTGTTTTCACCACTCATTTTTCACGAATCAGGTTCCGAAGCAGTTATAGTAGATATACACACATCAATGATTTTAGGTATCCATTTAAATCCTAGTGTATTATGTATCCATTTCTGCCATCTCCAACTAGTCTTAGCTTTAGTCTTAGTGAATGCACTAGGTGGTACTACATTCCTTGGAGGTGATACTGGAGCTACAGGGACATCAATGCGTTTCTTAGAATCTAAAGAGGGCGGTTTACCAAGCACATACTTAGAAGTATTAGTGGGTCTAGAGGTATTCCGATTCTTAGGATTCCTTAAACGAGACAAGATAGTTCTAGCAACACATTTTTCATGACAATCAGAAAGCATACTTTTACGACAAATAACACAAGAAGCTTCAGACTGAATATCAAAAGTACTTAAAGGTTTAACATTCGTTACAACACTTTTTCCATTACATTTGCCAGACGCAATATCTAAAGTGGGTGCAACTTGAGTCTTATTCAAAATCCTAGGGTGTTCTTCTACTTCAGCATTCTTTATTGATCTTTTCTTAGGTCACAACTTCCTATTATTCCTTGTATTGCTCCTAGGCTGTGAAGTGCGGACGTTGGGAAAAGAGGCAACTATTCCTGTTTCAGTAGAGGGAAACACATTAGTATCTTGTGTTTTGTCAGTAGGCATTCTGGGTTCACGTTTGCTAAGTGTTACAGGTGCAATTCTCTTAATGATGCTAGGCTGAACTTGTTCACACTTTCCTAACATCTCCCTTAACTTAATGATAGTGTGCACCAAATCTTGATTTTCAGAACGAAGATTTCCAGCAAAATTCATGACTTCTTTAGTGTGTGCAAGATAATGATCAAGTTCGTTTGATGCTTCATTTCGAGTCTGTTTGAGTAAATCAAATATGACACCATATTCCTTTTTAACTTTTGCAAGTTCTTGTTCATATTTTGAGATTTGACATTTCAAAGACACGTTTTGATCATCCAGTTGTTCAATTTTAGGATTAAACGTTTTTGATTGCAACTGGTGGATTTTGTTTTGCAAAGCAAGTTCACGATTTTGACAATCTTTTTGACACCATTGAAGACGACATTTTGAATTTGAAAGTTCGTTTAACAATCATTCATTTTCAACTTTTAAAGACTCGATCTGATGCATATTATCAGTATTCTCAACAATATCAACAGAATCAACAGAATCAGCAGAGATATGATCATATGCATATGCAACAGATTGTAATAAAACAAGATTATTGATATCGGCACAGATAACATCTTCCAAGAGTCGATCAACATCTTTTCTCAACAATTTCTTTTTATGTTTAGTATTTGAAATCGATGTTTCTGTTTTCTCGAAAACTATTTTCATGAGACCGAGTTCCTTGTGAAAATCCCTTTCCCAATATAGTGCACAAGTTTTCAAAATTTTGACATGGGGTAAAAGTCTTTTCTGAAGAATGTCTCTTTGTTCTCGCGCTATTGGCGATTGAAAATGTTCAACTTTTATTTCAGAATGAAATTCAATCTCACGTTCTAAAATTTTGAGGTCAGATAAGAAAGTGTCAAAGTATTTTATAACGCGACAACTTTCGGCTTTTGTTTTAACTTCACTAAGTGAAGGTAAAGGACCATTAATTTGTGCACCATTGTGTTGGGGACTAACTTCAGAAACTGGTGTGATAACAAAAGGTTTGTTAGAAGTATCTTGTTGTGTGACAAAAGTTACGGCTTTTGAATAGTTAAATGGTTTGTTATAAACGACATTTTCCATTTTTGACCGACTCTCGTCATCTGCATCTAATTCCTCCATGCGATTATATTCAACAACAGTCATAATTGAATCATCAATTCTATGTTCTGCACTGTAAACTTCAGGATTTGGTTTGAATGCTCTGTTTGAAAATTTAGGTTTGTAATCAGCAAGTATTGGTCCATATCCATTTGGATTTGGTTTAAAAGTAAACTTTTGAATAGTTGTGATTGACTCACCATGTTTATAAACAACATTTCAAAACTCTTTGATTTTGTGTTGTAAGTCGACAATTTCTTCAAGATAGTTATCTATTCGTTTTGTGGAATGCTGTTTGTACTCAGAGAACTGTTTTTGACAAGTTAACAACCCAGCCTTGGCTTTTTGAGTTTCCAAAGTAAGAGCGTTAAGTTGTTATTTATGTTCATGTTTCAGTTGTTCTATTTGAGACAACAAAGCATTCTTGGATGCGGCTAGATCACGTATTTGTCATTCTAATGATTTTTCGTTTTGATGAGATTTAGCAAAAGCGACTTCAAAACCTTTTTCACGTTTTTCTTGAGTTTTGAAAAAATTGACTTGTCGAATTAAGCATTCATTATCCCTAATTAACAGTGCATTTTTATCTTTTAATTTCGTGTAAATTTCCAAACGAGATTGTTGGTCTTTAATTAAGGTCAGGAGCTCAATTTCTCTATTAGACAGAAGCTCATCTTGTTCAACGTGAGTCTCATCATGATCATTATTTAGATCCTCAAATATAACCACAGAGTCAACTTGATTATCAATATTAACCAAAAGCTTATCTTGATCGTCAAATATAACTACAGGATCTATTTGATAATCATCAGAATGAGATGTGGATGGCTCATGTTGAACACTCTGATCCTTGTCGGATGGAGAAATTGGCGGAGATATCAGATCAGGGATGAGTATATTTTGTTCTGGTACCTGAGACAAGCCATCAGTGTCATACACTGGGCCTGTGTCACTCATGTGTAGAGCTTGCATTTGTGCCCTCAACATCACTGCTGCATTAGCCTGCAAGTCCTCCATATCATCATCAGAATCTGCATCTGCCATAAAGCTCTGTTCCTTTTTGGTAAGAGTTCCACCAGCTTCATCCTTAAGAGCCAAGAGCAATGCCTCTCTGTGATAAGCACTGCCTCTTGTCCTCGGCTTAGGACATGCATTAGCCAGGTGACCCTTCTCATTGCAGTTATAACAACGAAGAACATTAACCCCTTTCTGAGCATTCCCCTGTTCAAACACTTGAGCCCTTTGTTGTTGCGGAGCACCCATGTTATTCCTTCCCATAGAATTAAACCCTTGACCACCTCCCATCTGACGACCATAACCATGATTCTGAACTTCAACGCGTCCATTGTTCACAACAGCCTGATTCCTTGTGTTTGATGAGGAACGAATGCGATTGTTGGATTTGTTTGATACCGGCCGAAGGCTTTAGCAATCATGACAAATCCTTGTTGCAATTCATCGAAAGCAGCGGAGTCCTCATCAGCTTCACTGTAAAGTGCTTGAGCATTGTTGTTGTTGTATGGAACCAATTGAGTTTGTTGAGGTTGTTGCTGTGACTGATCATATGGTGTGATGGTTGCGGTTGGTTGAGGAGCGGGTTGGGGAGCTGTTTGAGGAGGAAGACTAGTTTGAGCCCACAAAGCAAGTTGTTGATTATCAGGAATTGACTGTGAAGCCGAGAGTCCACGGATAGTCCTTTCTTTGTCAACTTCTTTTTGGTGAGGCTTTAAATAGTCGTACAACAATCCGTATGTAGCATGATGAAGATTCTTAGCTTGACGGAGAAAAATGACATACTTCTCGCATTCCGGACCAAGACTACTTAGGAACTTAGTGTTGACAGTAATTCGTGGCATGATGATGTTGTGTTTGTCCAAATCATTAATGATGTCTGAAAAGCGATGATGATATGACTCTAATGTCTCTCCTGGTTCAATCATGAAGTGTTCATAAGCCAAGTAGATTTTGGATTCCATGTCTTCCTGATTGAGTGTTGTGCCTTCTATTAGAAGATGAATATGTTCCCACATTGCTTTAGCTGTCTTTTGAGCATCAACACTTCGAAGGATCGGATTGGGTAGTCCCAAAAGGATGTATTGCATTGCTAGTTCATCGGCTTCAAAGTGTAGAAGTTCATCACCAGTGAGGTCTGAGATAGTTGCAATGTTGGTGACAACATCTCTTGGTGGATTGGCATCTGGATCTGCGGGTGTAATAACAGTAGGCATCTGAAATGGACCTTCCATAATGACCTTCTTTAAGAACTTTCCATGTGGCTTCTTTAGATCACAAAACCTAAAGAACCTTATCACCCATTGATCATAATTACCGGGAGTGAGCATTGGAGGTCTATCAAGTGAGCCAACTTCATGAATTGATTGTTGGCTACTTAAGGCTTCATACATCTTGCCAAACCATGTTGGTTCCTTCATAGTACTCCTGGATGGATGTTGATTATAGAAGTTTGTGTAAGGTTGTACTTGAAGACTAGGTGGTGGTTGAACCATTTGTGGTGGTGGAATTGCTCCAAGTTGTGGAGTATGTTGTTGATTAAATTGTTGTTGATGATTAAATTGTTGATGTTGTGGACTTAGTTGTTGTTGTTGTTGATGATAAGTGTAAGGAAAATAGTTAGAGTATGGTGGTTGTGACATGTTGAAAACTTGTGTTGTTAAATGGATCTTTGTAGTCGAGTGAAACGTTGTTGATGAAGTATCCTTAAGCGTAGAAACCAAGTTAAGGCAAAGAAAAACTTAAGCGTAAAAACACCAATACTTACCCGTAAAAGTGATATTTACGCGTAGGATTAGCTTACGCGTAAGAGTTGAAAAACACTAAAGTTAGGCGTAAACTGAAAGTTAAGCGTAGAAAACTTAGGCGTAGGATTAGCTTATGCGTAAGACAGAGCTTAGGCGTAAGATAAATCTTATGCGTAATGAGTTCTACGCATAAGTTTGAGCTTATGCGTAAGATTAGGGTTTTGCCCAAAAGATCTTTTACACTATCACAGTGCAAAAGATATCCAAAGTCGAAGTGTTTACAGGCTTATCCAAGCAAGAAAAACACTGAGTAATCCACGAAACTGAAGATCAAACCAAGGATGAGTTACGCGTAAGATTAGGGTTTTCTTACGCGTAAAAGATAGCCAAAACTGATTTCTGCCAACTGATGTTTCCAAACCAGATTTTTGTGATGAAATAGCTTCAATATCACCAAAATAACACAAAAGTGTGAAACTTGATGATCCAAAACTTCTAAACACCTTATGCGTAGATATACACCCACGTATAAAACCAAGCTTAAAAACAATGATCTACGCGTAAAGTTTGAAACTTTTTAACAAAAACAGATATTTTAACACCTTAAAACGTTGAAAGTACAAGAATCTTGGATTAAAAAGTGTAAAAAATGAGTTTTTAAGCGTGACCAAGTTTGGAACTGAATGTTACGCGTAAGACCAAAACTTACTTCAAAAACAATACCGATTCACCCAACTATTTGGCGATTGATACCACTGTTAGGTCACCATATTAGTAACACAAGCATCAATATAAGAAATAGATAAGAAGTGATCGGTTGAACAAATACAAACACACACGTATAGAGATAGAGAAAAGTTATGCGTAGGAGTGAATAAGTAAATGAACAACCAACCCTCAAGTGAGGGTTATACAAGAGTATTTATAGGGCAAGGAGCTAGGGCAACACTTCTAGACTCCTTCCCTTCTTATGGGCTTGGGCCAAGGCTTATGGACCTTCTACATAAGCCTTAGCTTAATAACAAACATAAAGGCCATATTAAGCTAACTATTACATATGAATCACTAACACTTGAATTAAGGTTTAGGAGTGATTCCAACACAACATTTGGTCAATTCGTCTAGTCTATAAGTCTAAGATTTCTATCCTTACCGTAGTTACTCGATGGGGGTCTTGGGTAACCCTAGCCTTAGTCATGAAGTACTACTACAATCTATACCTATTCCAAACCCGGCATGGTCCGCTCATAGGTTCCCTAACTTCTTAAGTATCTCCACATGGTAGGTGGTCCTATGGTCAATTTGCATACAAGGAGATGGCAGTCCTATGGTCAATTCTTACCATTCCTTGTAACCTACTAGACTAGGGTCCTATAGTCAATTCAAGCTAGCCTTATAGATACTACCATGCTTTAATACTGCCAAAAAGAGGGTGTCTATGAATACGCTAAGAAAGCATACACAAAAGGCGATAGTAAATCAAGAAAACACGAATCAAAGCATTAACAATTTCATAACTAGGCTAACACACGAAGTGTTTAGCCGTTCATATTAAACAATGCAGTAAATTTAATGTAACTGATCATAATTGAAGACATTGAATGAATTACAAAGATTCGATATGAAATAACTAAAAACTTATTGATAATTATGCGAATTCTCCTTTGGAAGATGGTCTAATGTTGCTGGAAATCGTCCTCCTGAAAGCCCTAAATGTCTCATGGTAATTTGGTGTTGAGAAGCTATTGTGAAAATGCAGATTTAGGGCTTGTATTTATATCCTCGTCTAAGTTACGTTGTAACCATAAGTAAGAAGTTACGCCGTAACTAGCGTATCTCAGACGCTCTTATCTTCAGTAAATACCTTACGCGTAACCTAGAGAATGGGTTACGACCGTAAAGTGCTCGTAGTGAAAATTATCACTTCTACGTCATAACCTTGGAAGTAAGTTACGGCGTAACCTTCGTCATTAGAAATATATGGCGTAACCACTGAATTCTTCTACGTCATTGGAAATATATGGCATAACCAAATGGATGGAGTTACGCCGTAACCTTGAACTGCGTTAACTTTGGTCTTCATGTATTAATCATTGTTGCGGCGTAAGTTGAGAGTGGAGCCTACGCCGTAATGTTAGGAATTAGAAATTCTATAGTGAAGCATCGGTCACCCCAAGTATAATCTAGCTTAAGTTAGCTCGTAGACATATCATTTATTACGTTATTTGTTAGTTAGTTATTAGCGTAGTTTAGTCTAGTGCAACACCGTGGAGGAAGGACGGGTCTTTACCCATTGTATGCCTGATCCACAGCCCGAAGGAGGGCGTGCTTCTATGTATAAATAGCCATCTCCCCACAAGGGAGAGGGTTGGATGTTCATTTGGAATTTAACCTTCTATGTGTTTCTCTCACTAGAACATCTCCCATTTTCTCTCTAAACACTCCATATGCTTCTATGATTTAAGTTTACATGTTTGTATGAAATCCTATATATTACAATTGGTATCATAGAGCCATGGTTTGATCACTCATCTTTCATGCTCTTTGTTTTGGTGGATTTCATAAGGTTTTTGGGGTTATAAGTATTTAGAAGAGTTTGAATCATTTGGCCAAATTCTAGTGTTTAAGTTTGAATTTTGATTGTACTTTTGTGTTTAGGATCATCATATGTGTTTAGGTTTTGAATTGGAAGGCTTGAATTATCGTGGTTGGGTTGTTTTTGATTGAGAAAGTGGTTGTTTTTTAATATTGTACGAAGCGAGTTGAGCCTCGATATAACAGTTCTAGGAAGCGAGTTGCTTTGTTAGTGGAAGCGAGTTGGTTTATGCCACTTGGCTATTAAGCGAGTTGTCTGTTCCTACGAGTTGACTCTTAAGCGACTTGTCTATTAAGCATGTTATCTTGGAAGCGAGTTGGTTTATGTGACTTGGCTATTAAGCGAGTTGTTTCTTTAAGCGACTTGGGTTTAAAGCGACTTGTCCATTATGCGAGTTGTCTCTTTATGCGACTTGGGTTTTAAGCGACTTGCCTTCTAAGCGTGTTGTCCATTAAACGAGTTGTTATCAAAGCGAGTTGATAAGGGTGCGACTTGTCTAGATTCACCACTTGTCTATTGAGACTTTTCACTTCTTCGTGCTACGTGTTACGGTTGTTCTTTTGGTTTAGTAAAATCCCGTTAAAGAATCATTTCCCGGTTTAATCAAAGAATAATAAAATCCCGTAAATTCTGACACTCATGGATTATACCACTGATCCATTAATTTCCAATGTGCTCAAACTATATGACTCAGTGGACTGCAAACAAAGTACGTACTACTCAGAAATCCTAACCTTAACAGATTCAATCAATGATGATCACAACACCTCGTACTCTGAGTCAAATCCCAAGAAATTACACCAGCTTATGCTGCAAAATGCCTTGCTAATGGAATGCAGCCTTGAGCCATATCAACTACTTCACTCTCATCTCGTACAGCTCTTATCTTCAATTATGGATCGAACATGCAATGCTCTTTTCCGTCAGGACTTACCTACATTGACGAGAACCTTGCTGACGAACTTAGAATTATTGAAGCTTCAACTTACCAAAAAAAAGGCACTAAAAGATGATTCCAATGATGCACTTCAGGTAATCCACAACCAATTCCAGCCACTTATCAATGAGGAATATTCTGCAGACTTCGATCAACACTCAACTGGAATTTCTTTCAAGAAACATACTGGAATGAAAATTCAGGAGTTCATCGATACACTTATCCGACTAACGGATAATGTGAAAAAGTACATTGAGGAAGCTGCTCAAAAGGATGATTTCGTGAATGAGTGTCAAGTGCAATTAGGAGATAGTGGTGAAACGTCGGGTAATATTTCAGTTGAAAGGACGGGTGTTGCTGAATGCAGAATATTAGATACAACAAAGACTAAAGTAACCAGCAGTTCGGTAACTCCTGATGTGGATACACATGTAAGACCAGTGGATGAACTGTTGTCATCTGATGAGGTACCCTTAACGGTTCAACATTATGCATCTGCTAGTCTACCTAAACAAACTGATCTTAAGCCTGAACATGATTCGGATGAATGTTCCCTAGTTGAGACTGAGTCTAGAATTTTTAAAACAAATGAAATGGTTGAAAAAGGGGTTTTTGATGAACTTTCTAACAAATACTCAATTCTCGAAAAACACTGCATTTCCTTAGAAATTGCAATACAACAAAAAGAAGAAAGTTTTCTTGCTACAAAACCTTGCATTAATCCGGAATTCCCAGAATTTCGAGAATTTTTTGAACTTAACCAGTTAAAACCCAGATTCAGGACAAAGACTCAACCATATGTAATCTGAAAATACAACTCTCATATCTGCATAAGAAATATTATTAAGGGATGAACAATCTTAACTATGAGGTGAGTGATCCCATTAAATCTAGGAATGATGAATTAGCTTTATGTGTGACCAAGCTATTAAGGGAAAATGAGTCCTTGAGGAAGAACTTATTAGAGAACAATTCTTAGCTGTTAAATCAAACTAACTCCTTGTTGGCAGACATTGATGCCCTCAAAGCCAAATTCAGGATAAAATCTTCACCATTGTTGCCTTAAAAAATGAGCTTAGGAAAACCATTGGAAATAGAGTGAACACTAAGTTTACAAAACCATCGACCTTGGGGAAGCCAGTTGCACTTAACAATACAGTACAAGCTGTAGTTAGGCAGCCAAATGCATTTAAGATAGAAAGATTTAAATCATCTAAATCTAAGCTTGCCTCCCAAGTTGATGAGAATATAGTTTTGTCAAAACCAGTCACTTCACTAATTCATTCAGATATGATGAATAACAATCCCCAGCTGAATGTTCAAAACTCTAAGATCAAGAATATAAGGAGCTCATCTAGTCCATATAAGATGCATCAAATGGCTGATCAATCCCCTAAGAAACAAATTAATTGCAAAAGGACCAATGTTCAGAACAGGGAATTAGCTTCATTTAACTCTGCTGGCAGCTTTTTTAAGTGGATTCCTACTGGTAGATAATTTAAGTTCACAGGTACCAAACGGACTTACTCACCTAGATCTTGTCTTAAGTAGATGCCCACAGGTAAAATCTTCAAGAATGTTGGACTTAAAGGGATCTTTATTAATGATACTCCTAGACCTGACTGTACAACATCAAAAAATGAGGATACACCTGTCACTAACCCACCTATTTGCAATACTACATGTGCTATTAGTACAAAGTGTCCTTAGTCTTTTTCAGGTACAATGCTCAATTCATTCATGAACATCATGACCTGGTTTCCAACAGAAATGAAGACAACTCACTCTGGAATTGTAGCTTGTCAGAATTGATGTACCTCATACTCTGACTCCTGATCCCCTCTATTCAGGACTCGTTCTCATTACGTCTTGTACGAATTTTTATACATTTAAAAAAAAATAAATTTGAAAAAAAAATTTGTTTAATTAATTAATTAATTATTACACTCGTTTTTACAAATTTCTGTCATCGATAACATCTACGGTCCTAGAAATGTCATTTAACAATGGCACGGGGCTTTAGATGAAGTTCGAACAGAGTCGTTATTTTTTTTTATTATTACTCGTCTTAATAATCATTAAATTGACTAAGACCCTCTTCAAAGTAACTGAATCAATCAATGATTACTTTCTCACCCGTATCATTGATTGAGGGGGAGAATTGTGCATCTTCATTTGATTAAGTACTTGGGATAGAATAATCATGTCCATTAAGGTTGCATGTGTTTGCGTTCTTAATTGTATGGTCTGGTTGTTGCATGCTATGTGGAGTTATTTAATGATTCTTGGTGTAACTTAAGCTGTTTAACTTTATGTATTCTGAACTGATATGCTTGTCTCATAAGTTAAGCAATTTTATTAAGTTTTTGTTTATGCGAGTTGCTAATATCGTTCATGCGTGTTGATAAAGTGTAAGTTGACTAACCTAGTGATGCATGCGAGTTGCCCCCTCAGTTCAATTATGCGAGTTACAAGGTATAGGGACTAAAAGTGACAACTCGCTAAACATGTATACTTATGTATGCGTGTTGTGTCTTGGTCAAAACAAAAAACTTACTTGGTCAAAGCATTTTTTAAAAAAATCTCTCAACTCTCAACTTAGTGAGTTAACAATTTGTGATTGTGTGGTAGGTTTTTCTTGCTATCTGATCTTGTTTATCATATCCCTATCATGATTTGTACTTGAACCATTTCTTATCTTAATCCATCATGCAGATTGTGTCTCGTCTTTCTCGTCTCGATCAAAAAATATTTTGACTCTAGGTTTGTATCTCTTTGATTAACGTAAAAGTGGTCTTAGATGATATTGCGTAGGGTTGTCTACATTATGATCTGAGTTGGGATTGTTTGTATGATCTAATTTGTTTATTTATTTGATGCGATTTGCGTCTCATATGATGTTTTTGATAGGGTTTGTGTTTTGGTTCTTTGAATAATGATCCGTTTAGGTTTGTGACTTATCCGTGTGTTTATTATCATGTGTTATTGATATGTGGTTGATTAATTGGGTCGATCATCTTGTGTTCTTCTAAGCGAGTTGCCCATAGGTGCTTATATGTGAGTTGCCTTGGAATATTCTTAATAGCGAGTTCCCCATAGTTGCTTATATGCGAGTTGCTTTATGATATCCTTGAAAGCGAGTTGCTCTATGAGAGTTGCTAGATTTGTTAGTGTATGCGTGTTGCCTCTTACCTGTCAATCTATGCGAGTTGCTATATGCGACTTGTCACATACATTTTGATGTATGCGAGTTATTACACACTTTGTCCTATGCGAGTTACACTATGCGTGTTGATCATACTTTGACCAAAGCATGTTGATGGATGCAAGTTGCCATATGCGACTTACCTCATATGTTTTGACGTATGCGAGTTGATAACTAATTGTTACCTATGCGTGTTGAGTTATGCGAGTTGCTCAAATGGTTGTTCCAAAGCGAGTTGCAGTTTGCGAGTTAACATACTTTTTGTCAACTTTGCTTGTGGTATTATCTTTTTGATGTCCTCTCACAATTTATCATGCACTTATAAGTCTCCGCATACTGATTACATTTTTTCTGAGATGTGCATCCTATGTCTCCATATTTGTCATATCCGACTTTCTTAGTTGCCTATATGTTGGGCTATAAATTGGTCATAAAGGGGATAACAGTGTCTTAACCTAACAAATTTCCTGGATATTGTTTTTGTTGTATGTGTAATTATCAGATTTCAATGGCTGACACCACATCCTCTGATATACTTGCTGCCACTGCACCAAATGTCACTCTAACTGACGACGAATTACTTCCTCGTGCGGAATGGGTGTCAATTGCTAAGAGCAACTGCTATCTAGATGTGGATAGAGGGCAACAAAATCCAACTTACCGACTGGCTGTCGACATCTTGAAAGACACCAACTTCTTTGGTGCCTTAACCAAGCGATGTACTATTCCCTCCATTTATATTCAACAGTTCTGGAATACCGTTACATGGGATAAGATGTCTGCTACGTACTCATGTAAGCTTGAAGACAAATGGTATGACATCTCCGTTGAGACTCTCAGGAATGCTCTTCAGATCACGCCAAGAGACCCCTCCAACAAATTCGTCACTCTACCCTCTACTCAAGATATATTAGATTTTGTCGATGAATTGGGGTACCCGGAAAGACTAACCAAGATTTCATCTCTCATCAATGCCGAAATATATCAACCGTGGAGATCAATTGTTACAATTCTCAATTTATGCCTAACCGGTAAAACATCAGGGACGGACAGAGTAAGAGCTCCTATAATGCAAATTCTGTGGGGGATGGTCAAAGGGAAAAATATTGACTTCGCTGAACTTATTTGGGAAGAATTCACCCTGTCCTTAGACACATTCATCACTGATAGATTAAACTCACAGAACAAAGTCAAAGGAAGAAAAAGCCTTGGCAAACGAGTAATTCCTAGCATCAGGTTTTCTAAACTCATTATCCAGCATCTGCAACAGACTTACAAGTTCAACTCACGAAGCGAGTCAGCTCTGCATGAAGCCAGTGACGAATTCGTCCTAGGCAACATAAAATATATTGCCAAAGGACATGACAAGGAGATCTTTGGAATGCCTGTTCCTGAAGCTTTGCTTCTGAAAGAATCAAGAATGCTGACTATTTCAAAAGATATGTAATGAAAGCCTCCGCCACAACCGCTGATGACACACCCAAGTCCACTCCCACACAATCAAAATCAAAACAATCAGGGTCCACCTACTCAAGTCTACCTAAGAAAAAGAAGAGACCTGATAGTTCAGTATCTAATGTCTCTCCTTCACAAATGCAAAAGAGGAGAAGGAGAGACACTGGTAAGGGTAATGATGAAGGAACCAAGGTTCCAGGAAGTGAGATGGGGTTGATAGATGAAGACGAGGCTGCACTTCAACAAGGAATTCAACAAAGCCTGGATAGTCGAAACATGTCTCAGAGAGCACCAGTGGGAGGAGTTGTGATTCGAGAACTAGTGCATGCACCATGACAAACTACACCTACAACACAAGAAAAAGGTAAAGGGATTGCAGGCGTAGAAGCAGAACAAGCCGCTCATATGCTTCTGACCATCTCTTCTCCCCCACCAAAAACTACTACCCAATTCGAGCTAAGGAAAAGAAGCACTGAATCATCTTCAGCTCAAGAACCAACGGGAATGGAAAAGGATGTGTCCGATACACAGGAAGACACTCTTGCATCTAGTGACACCCAATCAGATAAGAATAGATAATGAACTGCTGAATGATCCACAGGAGATCCTTGAGCCAGGAACTGATGAACACAGACTCCTAAAAGAAACTCACATGTCCACAGGGTCATTGTCATCACTGAAGAACATTGATACTGACATTACTTATGGTGATCAATTCCTAAGGGACGGACCCTCAGACATCGAGTCAGACAAGCAAACTAATGAAAAGGAAGAAGTTCAGTCCATGTTCTCAGTCACTATTCAACAAGACTCTTCAACCATTCCTCCGATGTCTGCACCAATGGTCACCACTGCTGCTACAACTCCATCAATCACACCTCCACCCGAACCTGCTCAAACAACCGCACTTCTACCACCCGAACCCGCGAAAGATTCATTACCAGTTGTCACAATCAGTGAAGCTGTCACGCCACCGGCCTCACCACCTGCTACTATGTCCTCAGAGCAACTACTCATAGAAGCGCTTTTCAGAATTGAAGCTCTCGAGAAACATTTGCCTAAATCCATCAATGTCCTTGATCGTCGTGTCAAAAAGCTGGAGAATCTTAACTTCGATGAAGTTCTAACAAGTGCAATAGAAGCAGAAGTAAAGGATGTGGTTGAATGGGCAATGAAGGCTCCATTACTTCTGCGATTTAAAGACTTGCCGATCTCTGACATGAGATCAGTTCTCTCAGAAAGAATGTATGACGCAGGAGAGCATCTGGACAATACTCATAAGAAATTATACGAGGCACTCGAAGAATCAATAAGGCATGATGATTATCAGCAGTTTGTAGAGGATGTACGTAAAAGGGAGGCTAAGAAGAAAAGAAGGACCGTTCTGATGGAATCAAAGGATTTGTCTGGAGGCCCCAAGTCACCACAGCCTCCTCCACCTCCAACTGGTGGAGCAGGCACATATGGAGCTGGTGGATCTTCCGATACAACCACTACTCACAAGGCAAACCCACCTTCACCTCCACCAAATACTCAGAATCAAACCGGAAGTTCAAGTGGTCAAGGATCTCAAAAGACTTCTACAGCATGGACCACCGTTGACTCTAGGTTTACACCAACCATCTCCTCTATTCCTAAAGATCAAATGCTTAATGAAGAATCTTACATTGCTCAAGAGTCAGAATCAGAAGACGATGATGCTTCTACCAAGCACATCCCCAATGTTACAGAAGAAGAAGACTGGTTGGACGCACATATTGAGGGTAAACGCATCAAAATGCCTAGAGCTATACCTTCAAAGGACATGACTCAAAGCTGGCTCACCAAAGATAAACCTCAAACTCCTGAACCTTCATGGTCCATTCCCGAGTCTGATTCAATAAACCCTGACAACAATTGGGCTACAACCATTATTTCCAACTATGAAGCTCCAGCAGAAGACTCTCTTCTTCACTTCACAGGGGATATGGGAAGCTTTATGAAGTGGTATTGTGAGAAGAAGGGAATTACATCAATCACTCCTAAAGATCTTGAAGGCCCAGTGTTTGAAATCGTCAAAGTCTTCCACTCGGATGCTAATCAGCTTCAATACCAGATGGAAGAATGCCATAAAATGCTGAATGATCAAGTTAGTGAGCAGATCAATCGGTTTGATGTGAACAACCCTCTTCCACTCGGTGGTGAACCTGGACAAATGACCATTCAATCAGAGTTCTTCTTCAACCATGACCTGGATTATCTATGTGCTCGAACTACTGAAAGAAGACCAGCTTTATCGATTTCGAAGATGAAAGCTGCTACCTACACTAATCAGGGTCTTGAACAGATGGTACCAGATCAATTCTGGACAGAAAAAGAACAAGTGTATGACATTGCTGCCTCATATGGCATTTCTCATTGGTGGTTCAAGAAGAAGAAATTCTACATTGACAGACATGGAGCTGAAAAGAGTCGCAGAGCTGTTCGATCTAAGTTGCGTATTCTAAGTGTTGTCAGTTTAGAGATCTTCTCAATGTATGGCTATGATTACCTGAAGAAGATTGTTCTTCGAAGAGCAGACTTGAAAGATTATGTTATAGAAGAAAACGACTTCAAACATTTAATGCCAAATGACTTTGAAGATCTCTATCTTCTGAACCTCCAAGGACATCTTGACCACTTACCTATTCGTGAAAAGAAGGCTCTCTCTGCTGCTGTTAATCTTTGGATCAGGGGCTTAGTCATTCGACAAAGAGTTGGTGATTTTCAACTTGGCATAGAAAGCTACCAGACTCAGGTCAATCTTACAAGACCTCAATGGGAAGCCAAAGGACATGAATTTCATCTCGACTATATAGTGATTGACACCCCTAGAGCAGTCCTCTTTACTGACAGATACGGGTCAAGAATGTTAATGAGACTGTGCGAGCTATACAAATTCAGTGATGGTACACTCAAGATGGTAGAAGAAGAATTGGACTCAATGGTGAAGGAAATCAGAATTGACTTGAAGCCGTGGAACAAAACCAAATTCTGGTCTGAACAGGATTTGAAGAGGTGTGAAGAGTTTGTTGCTGCGATCAGACGAAGACTTAAGACGAGAAAGATCTTCCGCAGCCTTGAAAGTTTTGTGGGTGGCAGAATACGTGATGGTCATTACAAGCTACTGCAAAGAACTGAATGAAGACATCTATCTGCAATAGTCTTGTTATGTATTATGATCTATGTAATGTGGTGATTGTACTATGAACAATTATAACTACTATGTATATTGTAGTGGTAGGTTATGGATTGTTGTTCCCTTTGTGTCTAAAAGGGAACTTTGGAGTAGTCCACTTCAGATCAAATAAAACCTGACACATTTTTCTCCAACAAGTTTTGTTTCTTACATATTTAAATCACTTGAGATCCAAAATCTCAAAGGATTTGAAATTTGTTATCAGGGGAGAAAATGTGATATAAATATGAAATCTGATAAAAGGTGACCATTTTTGTCTCAAAATGCATACTGCTCTCTAATATGTGCTAAATTCATTTCGAATCTCGAAGCACATATTGAGGGGGAGCATTTCAAAAAGAAAATAAAATTTCAAGGTACAAAGATTTCCATGTTTTAACATAAAGTACCTTGATTGATTTTCTAATGGTTTCCGCATGGCTTTATGATCGTGAAAGTGCTTCTAAGAACTCTTCCCTCCATGTGCAAAACAAATTCAAAAATTATATGCACAAGTTGAGGGGGAGCAACTCTTTTGAAAACCACATCCTCTCCCAAATATATCTTTAACAAAGTATGAAAAATACTAACTTTGATCGGGAAAGTGATGTTGATATCTTTCAGAAATTGTTGATCAAAGAATCGAATCTTTCATTCTTAAATCTGAGATTTTCGAGTCCTCTTGCCTCCATGTGTCAAACTGATTTCAAACATACAATGCACATGTTGAGGGGGAGCTTTTTCTAAAAATATCAAAAACGATTCAGGTACAAAATGCTTGGATAATATATCACAAGTACCTGGATTGATTTTCAAATGATTTTCAATTGGTTCCAATGGCTGATGAACAATACCAAAAAGACCGACCAAATTTACTTTATGTATGGTGATATAAGGATGGTTAGGTTAGGTATTCGTTCCTGTTAAAACAAATAAGCCGTAAAAACGTTTATTTATATTTTACGATCTTCTAATGTTTTGTCGATAACAAACGTAAAATCATTTTAACGAAACAAATAGAATACGTAAATAGTTTGAGTTAATAGTTTCCTAACACACTTACGTTTTCACATAAAACACTAAAACAAGTATAAGTGTTTTTATGATTTAAATACATATGTACAACAACTAGTGTTTACATATTGGGTTAGCATATACTTAAACTAAGTATACTAAAATGGGTAAAAACAAGTATATACTAAATGGGTAAAAACTAGCAAATGGTATTGACCCATAACCCATGGTTTTATATATACCACTTAACCAAGTTCATTGTATCTAAAAAGAAAACCATGGATCAACCCATAACCCATGACCCATGACCCATAACCAAAAATGCCCATGGGCAAAGAGGAGCGTTCCACGGATCCCTGGCTTTGTGCTAGCCAGATACCAAGTGGAAGGGATCCGTGGGATCCGGGGAACAGTAGAGAATTTTTTCTATAAATAGAGAGCCATTTCTTCTTTTCTATTCACCAATTTTACATACATACTTCCCAAGTATTATAACCCTCTAACCTCAGATCCAAGTGATCTATGTAGTTTGTCTTTTGTTTTTGTGTGATCTTCTAGGTTCCTCTTAAAGGCAAGATCACCACTTCTTGAAGACGAGCAAGCTCAAGTCCATGAGTTGCCATGCTTCGTCATCATCAAGATAACTAAGGTTCTCTTGTTGATAGTTCTTCCTTCCTCCATAGATGTTGGGTTGAAGGCATTAGTGAAGAATGCCTAAAAGTGTCAAGATGAAAGCATTAGTGAAAGGTGCTCATTATCCGTGTCAAAGCATTAGTGAGGAATGCTAAAGGTGTCAAGACGAAGGCATTAGTGAAGGGTGCCAAGCGTTGTGTCTAAGGCATTAGTGAAGGATGCCGAAGAATCAAATCGAGTCGCATTTGGGAAGAATGCCTAGGTCGTATAATCAATGAGGTGCATCGTTATACATATTGTTTATTTCCAAGGATGGTGATATCCTTGATGGTATTGTAACAAGGAGTGGATCTCCTTGATATTAGGTGTTGTGTAGTGAAGGGTAGTAGTTCGTCCATAGTAATGGATCTAGGTGCTTAGCCTAGTACCTAATAAAGGGTAGGCGACGTTGTGATAGGATTAGTTCTCCTTGGTGTTAAAGAACTCGGTGGTTAGCCTAGCACCGTATAAAGGGTAGGCGACGTTGTGTTAGGTGTGGTTCGCCTTGGTGTGAAGGAACTCGGTATTTAGCTTTGTACCGGAAAAAGGTTAAGCGACGTTGTGAAGGCTTCTCCGCCATAAGGAGTTGGTGTAGTGTTTACGAACTCTCGAGTAGGTGACTCGGGGAGTGGAGTAGGGCAAGGAAGGTGTCCTTGTAGCCGAACCACTATAAATAACTTGTGTCGTGGTGATGTGCTTCTTACTCTTTATCTTTCATTACACGTTTATATATCTATCTATCAACGTCCAACATAAACAACCAAATAGATTGACATAATTCGATCTAAATATTTAAAAGGAAGTTTTAAATTGGTAAAACTATTCAACCCCCCCCTTCTAGTTTTCCACAATTGGCATCAGAGCTTCGTTACCAAGTTTCTTAGAGTATGTTGTACTTTAAAAACTTGATACGATCCATGTATGTTTGAAAACTACAAAGAAGGATTTTTTTTAAGGTCATATTTTTTTTCTTTTAAATCATTTTGTTGGACATTGATAGATCATTCTAACAACTTTTGTTTTCAAGAAAACTTCATGCTAGAATCTCTTCAAAATCTTCATTCAAAGAATAATGAAGTCAACATCCAACGAAGGATCTAAAAAGTAATCACAACTTACGTACACCAAGTACAAAGGATTACTTTAAAAGCTCATGAAGTAGTTTTGGTATTATGCCAAACCAAGAAGCATAGAGGTATGTTTTAATTTTCATTAGATAGGTTACATGAGTTCAATTTACTTCATAGTTTTCTTTGTTTAATAATCACTAGCATCGTTAAAAGTCTCTTTCGTCACTTTTCCGTCTTTTTCATCATCGAGAATGGTATTCCTTTTTGATTTGTCAAACTAACACCGTCGTCACATATGAACCCTCGATATGTGATTCATCATAAGTCGTCATCCAAAGACAACCGTCATCTAATACCTTCAAACTATTTTTTAGTAAGCTAATTTACATGCCTACTACAAAAATAATGCCAAACAACCCTTTTTCTGTCCACAGTTGCCGGATCCCTCTAGTTGTACTAGCCGGATCCCAAATATAAAGGATCCGGGGGAACCGTGGAACAGAACTCAGTTATACGCTTTCAAAAAATAAACACTGATCTTTTCCCTCTACTCACAAAAACGACTACACCACTGATTTCATCCTCATTGGATTCCATTATCTCAAGTATTCGTTCCTAGAACATCATTGTAAGTAATTATATTAACTTGTTCTAATTCTCATCATCCTAATTCTAGGGTTTATGGTTTCACAAATCTCTAATCAATTAGTTTAATTAGGGTTTTCAAAATTAATCATAAAAAGGGGCTTTTAACATAACTAAGATCACATTGTGTTCACAACATTGTTAATACAAATCAAAACCATAAACCCACCACAACTAATTTTACCTAATTGGAAAATTTGTGTTTTTAGGACCAACCATGCCTAAAGCTACTCAAAAAGATCATCATGATACTGTTCACTACCTTACTCATTATTATCGTAATGAGGAATTCTCAAAAATCGACCGCAAGGTCTTCAAAAAGCTCGAAAAACGACTTATCCACGAAGGTCGTGTAATCAAGGAATGTTTCCTTGAAGATACCGACATTCGTCAAGTCTTCTCGGCAATCAATTTTGATTGTCTTCTTGACATTGATGAACAAATTTGTCCGGTCTTTATCTTTGAATTTTATAGAAGCATTAGGATCATTCGAAACATCGATGATAGCATTTCAATCGCTTTCATCATCAATAAACAAAACTTCACTCTTCCTCTCAACACCTTTGCTCAAATTCTTCGCATTCCGTGTGAAGGAATTTGTATGTACTCTCAAGATTGGGCAATTAACACTCAAAACCTTGCACTTGATCCTAAACCAATGTACCATACTCCTCTTAATGAACCCGAAACCATCCGAGACACCATTTTCAAAATAAGAGCCGACCAATCCCGTTTCAACCGAAACAAGAAGCTCGTTCACCGTAATCCCTTTCAAATGGAACTTTTCGAAATCCATCCCATGTTTAAAAAATGGGAAGAAATACTTAGGGAAAACGTCATAAGTCTAGATGGAAACAAAGATCATCCAAACGCATGTCTTGTGCAAATGATCTATTGTCTTATCCACCAAAAGCCATTTAATCTCGCCTATTATATGGTAAGGAGAATGGCTGGGGTATTCAAAGCTTCCAACATGGTACTTCCATATGGTATGCTCCTAACACGACTTTGTAAGTATGTTAGTGCATTGCAACCATCCCCTATCAACAATGATCATTTCTTTGCCGATCATGTAATGGTACCTCTTAACAAAATACCTTCTAAATGCTTCAAGGTCAATGGAAAGAAACCTAAAGCCCTCTCGGACTCCTCGGCCGGTGAATAAGAAGATGAAGATGAGGAAGACGTCGACCCCATAGCCAACATCAAATTAGAACCCTTTGACTACTATGAACAACTTCCAACCATTCCAAACGAGACCGCGGAATTTAAACAATTAAGGGGCATGATTCAAAACCTCGCTTACAACTTCACTAAGCCGTCAAAAAGGAAAAGAAAGGATTGACGAAAGAGACAATAGGAATGTGCTTGTTTTCCTTTATTTTATGTTTGGATGATTACGTTTTAGCACTTTTGGTTTATGGTAATTTGGATATTGTTACTTTATCATGCTTTTATAAGTGGTGCTTTGTGATGACATGCTTGTTCTTATTGCCTTGTTTATAGATTTATTAGTATGCAAAATCTACACATCATTTCTGTAAAGATTCTGATCTGCAGATACCGGATCCCTAGGATTAGCCTAGCCGGATCCATCCTTTGAGGTAACCGTGGGATCCGTGACATCAGATCAGCAATACTGCATTCCTTGCATCAAGATAACTTTCTAGATAACATCGCATTAGCTAAGCATATGATTTTAGAATCCAACTTAAACCACTTCAAGGATGAGAAAGTTTTAGACTCACTAAAGGCTTAAGATCTTAGTCAAAATGCCTCTTGATTTATCAACACATCAAAACTCACCATATTTCCACTTCAATACTCACAAACTGTTTCTCATCTTTTCAAAACACTTAAGTGGACTAATTAAACAATTTTAGGAAATTGTTTCTAATCATTTTTACCTCAAAGTGAGACAAAAATTAGTTTTTCAATTCTTGTGATTTTTAAGAATTTTTAAAATTTCACCTCAAGCTTAAATCTGATCACTAGGATCATTTATTATGACTTGACACCACCAAAACTCTTAGTGTTATTCTTGGACATCCATTGGTAGTCATCTTGTCCCATCTCCTTTCCATAAGAAGCAATCATTTGCTATAACACTTATTACATTTGATCATTCAAGTACCCTCACATCTTAAAACACCTAGGAGAACTGAAACACTCAAAATAAGATAGGCCTTAGCTCCTAGAAACCTCATTTCAAACCTGTCATAACTGCTGAGAGCCGGATCCCCAGGATTAGCCTAGCCGGATCCCTCCAAGGAGGGAACCGTGGGATCCGGGTGACAGTTTATGTCAAATCTTGCTAAAACAATCATTTCAACTCATCTTCCTAACTCAAACACTCCATCTCATCTTAAATGAGTTCCTAGATCAGTGAAACTTTGAACTTCAACCTTGTGCATGTTAATCATCACATTTCCAAGAATCTTAGTGGCTTAAGTCTTAAATGCATTTGCCAAGCTCTTCCCTTTATAAGCCATATTGCTAAGAACACTTTAGTCATCAAACATAAACATAATTATCAACAATTACAACCATCTCCCTTAGTCATTTTTATCATGAGAAAGGCTCCTAGTGCTAACTCATCCACTCAAGAACCACCCAAGAAACTTGCTAGGATCATACACGAAGTTTCCTCAACCGAATCATCTCCAGTTAAGTCCACTAATGCTAGAATTTCCCCTACACCAAGGAAACCAATCAAGCTAATCCCCAAGAAGATTGTTCCCACTAGGATTTCACCCTCCACAACTCAACCAACATCATTAGTGCCTAGAGCCACCTCACAATCATCTCCACATTCTCACAATGTAGAAGACTTACCTCCTTGACCATCTCATCTTCCACCACTACCAACAAATTCACTTGAAAAGGGTGAGCAACAAAATCAAAGTGTTAAATCAACACTTGCTCCAACATCAAACTCTCTTATTCCCCCCCCCAATAGTCCATTTTAGATTATGAGAAGACATCAAAGGCAACCACCCGACCACATGGAAGTTGATGCTTCTTTACCTCCACCCTCAAACATTGTAGAGCCATCACTTAATGAGCCTCCACCAATTCCTTCTTCATTTGAAGATCCTCAACCCATTTTACTTGAACTTCCACTTCAAGAAATTCAAAACCACGACAAGGATTGCTATCATTGTAAACATGTTGAAAGGTTGATACATGAACTACGTGAAGAGCAACGTTTCATGTTTTATCACCTCCTCGAACGTTTCGAAGAGGTCAACAAGCCTAAACTACAATGAGCATCATAAGTCACAAGCTCAAACTTAGAATATTTAGGAAACCTATCTCATTCTTGATCATTATTAAGCTTTTTGGTTGAATCTTGAGTTTGGGTAACTCATTAGCATTAGTAGCACTTGTATGGCTAGTTCATTCTCTTAGTTTTAGAGACTTGGTCGATCATCTCTTGTTTTTTATTGAATGAATATCTATACGCCATAATTGTTATGTGCTTTATGTGTTGTGCTTGATATTTCATATACTACTTCATTAGCATTGATTGAAACACTCTCATTGCTGAAGAAACTGTCAACAGACAGCCGGATCCC
Organism: Chrysanthemum seticuspe; assembly: GCA_019973895.1. Lineage (NCBI taxonomy): Eukaryota > Viridiplantae > Streptophyta > Magnoliopsida > Asterales > Asteraceae > Chrysanthemum > Chrysanthemum seticuspe. The sequence continues at coordinate 339,894,840 of BPTQ01000007.1, forward strand.
TCCAAAATGCCTAGACGGATCCCTCCAATAAGGGAACCGTGGGATCCGTGGTACAAAAGCACAAATCTCTACTAACTTGAGTTTTATTTGCAGGAAATTATGCACTATACTCTTGTTTTCTAACCTTTACTTTGTAGATTTTCAAAATACACATGAAGATTTTGACACCATAAAGCTAGGGGAGCTTTGTGTCAAACGTAATTGCAAAAACATTTGCAACTTAATCCGATCTTGGACTATACTTCATGACACCCCATTGCAACTTTGCAATCTTCAAGGGGGAGCACGTTTTTCGTCACTTAGACGAAACATTTGCAAACATAATTGCAAACACAATTAGTTTATTTTACGTCATGTCCTTGACGCCCTTTCAAAGGGATGGACTGGTCAAGGGGGAGTTAAGACGAGTACCATTCCCGTCACTTGCTCTCTTTACATTTTACATATTTTTTAAATTGTGTTAGTTTCTTTTAACACTTTTTGTTTCGACAAAAAGGGGGAGAAGAAAGTAAAAACTACAAATTCAAACTTTTACGAATCTTAGCTTTTCCTTAAAATAATTTTATGTTTTGTCATCAACAAAAAGGGGGAGATTGTTAATACAAATAAGCCGTAAAAACGTTTATTTATATTTTACGATCTTCTAATGTTTTGTCGATAACAAACGTAAAATTATTTTAACGAAACAAATAGAATACGTAAATAGTTTGAGCTAATAGTTTCCTAACACACTTACGTTTTCACATAAAACACTAAAACAAGTATAAATGTTTTTATGATTTAAATACATATGTACAACAACTAGTGTTTACATATTGGGTTAGCATATACTTAAACTAAGTATACTAAAATGGGTAAAAACAAGTATATACTAAATGGGTAAAAACTAGCAAATGGTATTGACCCATAACCCATGGTTTTATATATACCACTTAACCAAGTTCATTGTATCTAAGAAGAAAACCATGGATCAAGCCATAACCCATGACCCATGACCCATAACCAAAAATACCCATGGGCAAAGAGGAGCGTTCCACGGATCCCTGGCTTTGTGCCAGCCGGATCCCAAGTGGAAGGGATCCGTGGGATCCGGGGAACAGTAGAGAATTTTCTCTATAAATAGAGAGCCATTTCTTCCTTTCTATTCACCAATTTTACATACATACTTCCCAAGTATTATAACCCTCTAACCTCAGATCCAAGTGATCTATGTAGTTTGTCTTTTGTTTTTGTGTGATCTTCTAGGTTCCTCTTAAAGGCAAGATCACCACTTCTTGAAGACGAGCAAGCTCAAGTCCATGAGTTGCCATGCTTCGTCATCATCAAGATAACTAAGGTTCTCTTGTTGATAGTTCTTCCTTCCTCCATAGATGTTGGGTTGAAGGCATTAGTGAAGAATGCCTAAAAGTGTCAAGATGAAAGCATTAGTGAAAGGTGCTCATTATCCGTGTCAAAGCATTAGTGAGGAATGCTAAAGGTGTCAAGATGAAGGCATTAGTGAAGGGTGCCAAGCGTTGTGTCTAAGGCATTAGTGAAGGATGCCGAAGAATCAAATCGAGTCGCATTTGGGAAGAATGCCTAGGTCGAATAATCGATGAGGTGCATCGTTATACATATTGTTTATTTCCAAGGATGGTGATATCATTGATGGTATTGTAACAAGGAGTGGATCTCCTTGATATTAGGTGTTGTGTAGTGAAGGGTAGTAGTTCCTCCATAGTAATGGAACTAGGTGCTTAGCCTAGTACCTAATAAAGGGTAGGCGACGTTGTGATAGGATTAGTTCTCCTTGGTGTGAAAGAACTCGGTGGTTAGCCTAGCACCGTATAAAGGGTAGGCGACGTTGTGTTAGGTGTGGTTCGCCTTGGTGTGAAGGAACTCGGTATTTAGCTTTGTACCGGAAAAAGGTTAAGCGACGTTGTGAAGGCTTCTCCGCCATAAGGAGTTGGTGTAGTGTTTACGAACTCTCGAGTAGGTGACTCGGGGAGTGGAGTAGGGCAAGGAAGGTGTCCTTGTAGCCGAACCACTATAAATAACTTGTGTCGTGGTGATGTGCTTCTTACTCTTTATCTTTCATTACACGTTTATATATCTATCTATCAACGTCCAACATAAACAACCAAATAGATTGACATAAGTCGATCTAAATATTTAAAAGGAAGTTTTAAATTGGTAAAACTATTCAACCCCCCCTTCTAGTTTTCCACAGTTCCCACGATTCCGCCAGAGCCGGAGGGATCTACCCAGGGACAATTCACTAGATAGTGTAGAGTCCTTAGGTATGATGAAAAAAGGAGAAAAGTGAGATATGGGAAGAGTGCGGACTATAGAGCTAGAACTGGAATAAACCCAACAAGGTTCTAGTAATGAAGTCTCGGTAAGCACTGAAGTGGTTGAAGAATGAAAAAGAAATAAATGTGAAAAGGGTGAAAAGAAATAGCCCTCCATTTTTTCAACCTTAGGGCAGAAACCGGGTTCAATTCATATGCTACTGGCTGTTACCTAGGTAATACCGGTATTGAAGACAAGACGTCATGGACCCAGTGACGCACTGCACTACATCTTCCCAAGCTACTCAAGTTCCTCTTAAAAGGGCTTGTTTCATTATCACGGGGAACCTACATTATCTATCGACTTTCTCTTAGAGATGGTTGATATTGAAGAAGGAGACCCTCTCCCTAGTCTCCGGCATAGGAACCAAATGTGCACTATTGAGTCTAGAGCCACGAGATCATCAATAAATCTCATTAGGACACTGTCAATGAAGACTCTCTGTTTCACACAATGTGGAAAGAGAGAACATATTTTAAGAGTCCTACGCATTATCCTTGTGGTATTGCCAGAACATCTGAGTGATATGATAACATATTCACAATGAAGATGGAAAGCCTTCTAGAGCCAACATCAAACAAGCTCTTGGTAGGTGGCATGTGAGATCTATCCAATAGATCAACCATGTGACAACTGAACAGAAACAAAGGGGCGATTCAAAATTATGAATCAATCCTGGTTCAGGTTATGGACTGACGGATACCTTTGAAAAACCGGTCGTTGTGCTCAAAATTGTTTTCTCTAGCACATCGATTGTGTATTAATATTTCAAAATAAAAGGTGTTTATGATTGGTAATTGATTTTCCTTAAAACCTTCGTTGTATTGCAAAAACAATTTATATTGTGTAGTACACGATTGTTTTTCAAATCTCTTTTCATCAATCAGTGAATCTCAAATTCGCTGGTTCACTCACTCCGTGTTGTCTTCTTTGAGACGTTCTAGTTTGAGAACAACTAGAGCAGCTGCGAAACCCTGTCAAGGAGGTTCTTCAGAATTATACCTGATCACAGGCAGTACTTGTACTGATCAACGGGGAACCGTGGGTCGTTTACCTCAATTCAACGAAAGTGATCAAAGACACTTCCGTGCGCTTTATTGCTAACTGTTGTATGCAGGTACACCCAACGTTTGCAGCTGATCAGAATGGAGAGGTCAATCCATAGCCGCATGCTCACACAACACATTCATTTCTAAAGAAATCATGATAAGTGCATCAACGTCTCTGATATTTTCACTCCATGCTTCTGCTACCCTGCTGCAAATATCATGAATCAACTAAAGCTTCCGCTACTCTGATGAGAAGACATCATGATCCAGAATGTGAGCATGTCGGTCCATTTGTCACAACATCATATGCGGGCAACACAACAATGGGTGATGCTGAGATTAACTGTGGCTGATGATATCTAATAATGCTCGAAAGTCATCAAAATGTGGATCAGCTCTATAACCTCCACTTAAAGTACAAAGTAGTTGGACTATGATGAAATCGCCATGAATGCATAAAGATTGAATATTTTGATGAAGTGAAGTCTACGAGCTCAAGACTGAAGATTAATTAGAATGCTAGAATGCGAAATGTAAATCATGGGGTGACCTCCCTTAGGGGGAGATTGTTAAGAATTGGAAATTCTATAGTGAAGCATCGGTCACCCCAAGTATAATCTAGCTTAAGTTAGCTCGTAGACATATAATTTATTATGTTATTTGTTAGTTAGTTATTAGCGTAGTTTAGTCTAGTGCAACACCGTGGAGGAAGGACGGGTCTTTACCCATTGTATGCCTGATCCACAGCCCGAAGGAGGGCGTGCTTCTATGTATAAATAGCCCTCTCCCCACAAGGGAGAGGGTTGGATGTTCATTTGGAATCTAACCTTCTATGTGTTTCTCCCACTAGAACATCTCTCATTATCTCTCTAAACACTCCATATGCTTCTATGATTTAAGTTTACATGTTTGAATGAAATCCTATATATTACACGTAACTTACTCTTGGACAGCATACTCTCGTATAACTTTGCTAGTTTTCTTCCAAATCCGCGTCTCTTTGTTTCTATGCTCGTTTATGCCCTGAAAATAAAATATTAAGAAATAAGAGCATATATCCTTGTAAAACAATACAAATGATGAGCATATTAAGGAAAAATTGACACTAAAGTATCAGGACTTTTTAATTTTATCAAGTCTATATATGATATTTCTTAACAAAAATATAAATAAAGGTACTACAAATTACACATTTTTCATACTTTATAAACCACCTGAAAATTTTCTTACTATAACATGTACGATTTTTTTAATTGAATGTATTAGCAAAATGACTAGGATTTCACCCAACTTTTACTAACATACATACATAGATGATGATTGTTTTTTAATATGTAAAGTTTAAAAATTTTAAATGTGCATTACCAAATAAAAAGTTGGCATAAAACTTACATTAATGAATGTTTTAAATACTATAGGAAAGATACCTCTAATGACTTCTCCAGGAGCATATATAGTAAATGGAATTTATAGAATTGTAATCAATCAAATGTTGCCAAGTCCCGGTATTAAATATCGGTCAGATTTGAATGATAACGGAATTATGGTCTAAGTAAGTATAGGAGAATTACTGTTTAATACGGAGTATATTATACATAGCATTAACCATTTGTACATATTTCATATTAATTTATATTTCTTAAAATTTAATACATTTAATGGAGGAAAAATATCTTCTTTCATTATAGTGAGAAAAGTTTAATGTAGACCCTAAATTCTCTAAAGGCTCAATGAATTAATTATATCTATTCATTTTTCTATTAAAAAAAAAAAAAACATTTTTATTATTTTAAAAATATATATATCTCACAAACCATTAATCGTTACGCTAAAAGAATCATACCATCACGACGAAAATTAAATAATCTTTCTGTAGACAGGTACTTTTATATACTTTCAACAATTTTTTTTTCTTTTTTTTGGGTGTTGAAATTTATGCTTGGAAAAAATCATATTTACTTTTTATGAAATAACATGTGATTTGTGAAATCACACATGATTTCTAGCATAACAAATCATATGTGACTTTTTAGACAAAAATTTTAACACCAAAACAAAACTCGAAAAAAATAGTTTTTTAAAAGTATATCGAAGTGCCCGTGTACTGAAAGGTAAAAAAATTCTCGTCGCGATGGTGTATTTTCTGTCGCTTAATGATTTACCGTTTTAAAGATATTTTATTTTAAAAAAAGATAAAAATGGCTTTTTTTTAATTGTGGGGAAAATAAATGAGCGGCTAAGATTTGTTCATTTAGTCTTTAAAAAATATGAGGTATATATTGAACTCAACTATGTAGTATAGATAATGTTACATAAACAAAATCTTTGTCGGTATTTTATATATGAGTGAAATACATAAATAGTCCTTTTGATTTGTTGGGTTTTAGCAGATATCGTCACTGTACGTTTTTTAGCGAGTCATATTCCTATGATTTAAGTATATTTCGGGGTCTTGTCCTTCTTGTCTAACACCGTTAGTTTTTTTTTATTAAAAGTATATTCGAAACAAGTAAAATGTCAAAAATGCCATCACCTTATTATTATTAGGTTATGTTTGTCAACAAGATTTTGGAAGCATTTAGGAGCAATCGATAATCATTTGCTTGTTTGGAAATACCTTAACAAGCGTTTGAAACTTTAACAACTGCTCAAATCTTAAATGCTTTCTGAAGAAGTGGCAAGCGACAAGTGGTAAGCATTATTTTGTTTTATAGTTTATAATTACAGTCACAGCTACGTTACCAAACACGTTTTTTAAACAAACAGCTAATGCTTACCACTAACCGCTACTGCTACTGCTTACTGCTATTGCTACTGCTACTGCTTACCGCTACTTCTACATGTCGCCAAACATATTATTATTATTATTATTATTATTATTATTATTATTATTATTATTATTATTATTATTATTATTATTATTATTATTATTATTATTATTATTATTATTATTATTATTATTATTATTATTATTATTATTATTATTATTATTATTATTATTATTATTATTATTATTATTATTATTATTATTATTATTATTATTATTATTATTATTATTATTATTATTATTATTATTATTATTATTATTATTATTATTATTATTATTATTATTATTATTATTATTATTATTATTATTATTATTATTATTATTATTATTATTATTATTATTATTATTATTATTATT